>CBVK0100485567.1:0-18408 GCA_900067695.1 Picea abies
TCACCTGATCTTTAAGGCTACTCCTTTAAGTCTTCTACAATGACCATGCGACCTCTACATCTTGCACAACCTGTGTTTTGATGAATGACATACCCATAAATGATACTACAAGCTAATAGTGATTGGTTACAGTCCAATCAAATAGTCAATGTTGCCTCTATTTTAGATATTGATGCATCGGAAAGTAGATGAACATATTCAGATATCATAGTTCTCTGCTTATATCTAGTTTCACCTTTGAACATTTCTGTAATCATACATTCTCTTTCCATCTTTGTGCATGAACTATGGGCTTTCCAAACCGTTGAAGACGAAGATTTCTCTTTTAACTGTGTTCTATTTATTCATGAAATCAATCAACTAAAAAAAAATCTACTTTCTCATAGGGTGAGCTTATTCTCTCTGCCTAATCCTACTCTAACCAGATCTGCAAATTAATTAAGTGAAGGCTGACTTCCATAGCATCCATTCAAGAAACTTTAAAACTGAAAGGACCTTGTCTCTATCATTGATCAATAGATGATTTCTGAAATGTAATAATAGTGATAAGAACTCATTCAAGAAGCCATACTCACCCAAAAACATGTGCGAGCTAAGGAAATTTGAAATTTTCGGGTTCTCTGGAATGTATGATTCCATGGAGGTTGCCACCAGATCTTTGAAAGGAAGATCAAAAACAGGTTGATCCACAAAAAAATCTTGCTCAACCATGACTGTTCCTCTGCTAGAAGATTGATCACTTTCTGGTTCTCTTGAGATCAACTTGTGATCATCAAAAGCTACAATTTCCTCATCAAAATAATGCTTAGAATATGATGATGGAGCAATGTTTAAATGAAAAGGACTACAATTAGCAAGGAACATGTAATTTCCTATGCAATCATTGGTTACCATAGATTCATCCTGATTTACAAACTGATCATAAACTTCAAACTCATACCTGTCTCTGGAGTACTCTACAAATGTTGAAGAGTTTAGATCTGAATCTGAAATGAGCTCATGTGCTTGTTTTTGTTCCATATCTTCTTTACCTTCATTACTTTTCTGTTCAAAATCTGAAGTGTACTGACATTCTGATTTCTCATGTGCATGCATATTTTCAAAGTCAACCCGCTCTCGGATGCTCTTGGAAACACATATGTTCTCCTCCACTCCTTGAGCATCTTCAAACAACTGTGTTAAGGATGAGGACTTCCTTTCCAACAAGATAAGAACTAAATCCGAATGTTGAGCTATAACATAGTACAACATGGAAGCCATCTCAGTGGGCCAGATCTCCAAAGGCCTGTCATGATAAATGTGATAGAACCTTCGATTGAAGACAGGTAAAGCTTCATCTGGTTCTCTTTTCAAAGCATGAAAATCAACAAATTAAGAATCTAATGATTTTTTCTTTCCCCAATACTTCAATAAAACATTAGAGAACTCGATCCACGAGCCAATAGAATCATCTCTCAAACCCTTAAACCATACAACAACGTCTCTGATCAAGGAATTGGAGAAAAATCTCATAATCACATCTTCATGAACAATCTCAAATCGCTTAACAAAATCCTCAAAGGATTCCAAGTGCCTCTCAGCTGAAACTTTTTTCTCTCCAGAAAACTATGGAAGATATTCATAACAATCGAGAAGATAAGAATGAAGGAGATAGGGCAGCCTCAAAGGTTTGAACATCTTCATCCTGATCTTAATTTGAAAAGAAGTGGGCTGATTATGAAAGATAACATGTTGATGACAAGGTTCAAAAGTAATTCCACAGGGTGTTGGGCTATGCACAAGGTCTGAATCAGTTTGGACCTCTGTAAGGTTACATGGCTGATCAGATTCAAGGGATATTTGAATACAATGATCATTTTTATGAACGGGCTGAGGTATAGGTACTGAATCAACATCTACAATATAGGCAGTATGCAGATCTTCTTCTTCTAAAGATGGATATATACAAGAAGGATGATGATTTTCTGAATATACAAAACAGAAAATAATTCTCTTTACATGCAAAGGGAACAACATGAAAGAGTTGATAAAAAACAACAATAGTTCATGAAGCAGACTAATGAACTGATACCTATATTTGGAATTCAACCTCTTCATCTTCTGTCAATCGGATCCTCCCCAATGGAGTCTTTAATCGTGGAGTCTCCAGGCAGATAATACGGTCAATTCCATGTCCTCCTTTTGTCTGCCATCAAAAGTTAGATCTATGTCATTCTTCCCAGGGAAGCTTGCTTCATTTCGTTCCCTGGCAACGACGCCAATTTGTTATCACTCCAGGAGTCTTTCCCTGACTGAAAAGGGAATGAGCCTAGTAACTTAACTTATTCAATCAATGTTTACTCAAGTGGATCAAGTCGGGTGATTGATACAAGGTTTACTCAATCAAAACATGCATAGACATAATCATATAGACAAGGATTTTAGCTAACTCTTTTCAGAGGATTTAATAAAGGTGAATGTGTGGAGAGATCTTATCTTATCAGCAGAAACATACATAAACAATATATATGAATGACCAATATAATAAGCAAGGAATACTTGTAAAGTTTAGTTTATCAATGTAATGACAAGATGACAGTTCTCAAACACTAGATAAGCATAAGAAATGAAATAAATCAATCAGATACAAGCATAGAATGGACAAGAGGTAAATCTGAACATTATAGGCAAAATAAGATTATATTATGAAATGTTATGAGAAGTTTGGGAGTACAAGCAATATAATCCCCAAAGTCGAACCCTTTAGTCAATAAAACTAATAGGCTTTATAGCCTTTACAAGTAGTTTCAGATCCTCAAAAGATGGATCTAATAACCTCTTATCCTATCTCAAATTCGAATTTGGGAGGTGGCTGGAAAAGATAGAAATTTCTGGAAATATGCTACTCAAATATTGACCCATATCTCTCCAACCAAAACCATTGTGTATAAACTGGAAGATTATTTTGTAGATTGGTTTTTTTTTAGAAAAAACCTCTCTCAGTTCTTTGAGTTTCGTTTTAATTTTCCCGGGATCTGCATTTCAAAAACATGTGTCAAACAGGGAAATTCTGAGATCCAAAAATTATGGCTTATAGATGAATTCGATTCTCCCAATATATGACACCTGTTGGAAAAATAAGAGAGGTGATTTTTCTTTGACATGTTATCAACAAACACCTCCGCCCATTTCTCAAAATGATTCTCCATTCACTCAGAATCATCATTTGAAAATGATGACTCAGTGTAGTAAAAACAAACTTTTCTACACTTTCGATGGCTAAAATAACCCCGAATTTCGGGTTTAAGCTGCCAAAAGCTAGGGCTTTCGGTGTATTAGAATCCCTTTTGGGAAGGCACTTAGCCACCGAAACTTGAGTTTTGGATTTTTTGAAATAAAAACCAAATCCAATGTTTTTCAATCTTTATTACAAACATAAGGATCTAAAAAATGAACCTTAAAAAATTTAGGAATGTATTTTTCAATGACTTCCTATCACCTAAATAAACAAATTTGACTATGTTATTTGAGGAGATAACACATCGAACATCTGGACAAGGTAGGCCTCTTTCTTATCTCCCTTGAACATTGGTTTATATAACATGTTGTTTGGATAGAGTTGATTTTTGTAGTCATTTCCATCTGTTGTGGTTCACCCTAGCCATAGAGAGATTTTCCTCATAACAAATAACTATCCAACAAATGCATTGGATAAAAAACCGAGCACACCATCGACATGGGGCCTTGGATTGTGTTTATGGAGATCTATTGAAAACCCCAGAGCATGTGTGATCATATCATATAATGTGCTAGAATGAGAGTATATCAAGTCTAAATGTTGGGAATGTAAGTTTGCTTGCTCTTCGGTAACCATCCCTGCCATAGAAAAATAATTAGTTTGCAAGAGAAATTTGGTAAACCTATCCATGAGGATTTGGTCAAGAATCTTGGATTTGATCATTCTACGTAAATTCCTCCACTCATGAATGTGATTAGAAATGTGGGTGGAGGCATCCTAGCATAGGTACGTCAATAGCTCTATCCCGGTCTTGTACCTAATGGGTAATTGGAAGTGCGTTAAAAATTCCATGGCCAATGTATTGAAAGTACTAAAGCAAACACCCTTCAGTTTGATATACCATTTAATAGAACCTCCAGTCATATAGAAAAGACTTAATCGAACACTTTCATCCATAAAAGAGTTGGATGTACACCATAGGTGATAAGTCATAATGTGTGTGGATAGGTCTTCTCCTATCTTTGTATAAAAAATTGGCATGTTCAATGACACCTTGAAAGGTATGGTCAGCCATAACGGGTTGTGGGGGATGGGATCATTTTTTAAACGTGACATGTCTAAAAATTCTAATGTCACAAGAAAGGAAACGCCATGTTGGAAAATGAATATTGGGTAGAGGATGGAGCATCTTGTGAATCATATGGACCCTAACATCCCCCCATGTTCGTGTTTCAGATGCAATTTGGATTTCGAAAAGGGTTATTCCCCCCAGATATGAAAGCACTCCCAGGAGTGTGGCTACTCTCGGGACCATACATACCCCCAAGAGGATTGTCTCCGGGGGTAAAGGGACTCCCAAAAACATTACCTCTTCTAGGACTATACATGCCCCCAAAAGGATTACCTCTAGTAGCAGACATGGACCCTAAAGTATTACTACCTCCTTGACTAGAACTAGTCCCAAAGAAATAACCTCTATAACTAGAAGTGTATATGAAAGGGTAACCACCCCCCTGAGTGTAATTTCCTCGACGAGGAATGCTCCTAGTAATAACGACATGAATGGAAGGGCCACTATTTCTTAGAACATAATTTCCCTCAAGAACATAGATATACGTAGAAGGATTAGAGCTTCCATGAATTGGTGTGATACCCCATGGGATGTTGAATCCCCTAGAAACATTGATTCCCCTAGATTGGCTAGGAGCAACCCCAAACCCGCTAGACACATTCCAACCAAAAGGAAAAATTACATTCAACATTTTCGGGCTGCCTATAGGGATGTTAGAGGCGGAAGGAGATCCACTTCTAGTGTTGAAACCAAGGTTCCCCCCCCCACTGGATGGAGATTTATATGTGGAATTTGTAATAGATGGGATGGGTGTGCCAATTCTAGGTATATTCATGGAAAGAAAGGTATTTATGGCCTAAATCCCCTAAATGGAGATAGCTGATCAAATGGGAAAAGATGGTGTAGGTCCTATGTCACTAATAGATGACAATGGGGACATCATAGAGGTGCCTCATGAAATTCTCGTTGATGGTATTGAAGGCTCAACCACACTAGATGAAACACTTGGGACCGAAATCATGTGAGGATCACTAAACAAAGAAAAAGGATCACTGAAGTTTCCTGTAACCTGGATGAGTATGGGGTCTTTAGGACCAATCAAAGGATGGTTAAAATGAGGTGGAATATTTTCATTGAGCGCTTATATTTCTATGTGCTCAATCTCCTCGGACCTTCTTTCAGAATCTTTAAACTCTCTATCACCTACCACTCTCTATTTAGGAGGTGGTCATTCCTCCATTATATGTGCAAGATCTCGTTGTCTATGGGAACAACAAAGTAGTTTTTTATCCATGGTGAATACGGTGTGTTATAAAAACAAAAACAATTAACCTATGGTCGATGTAGACTTAGAACCAAATAGAACACCCCTAACAAGAAAAAGAATAGATCAAAGGGCCTTCCAAAACCAACCCTTTGGGGGATGTTAAGTCCCCAAAACATTTTCTAGCGAAGGTGTGAGGAGAAATTACAATAACCCACATGTAACATCCCTTACTGATGAAAGCACCCTTTATTAAGCAGGGCACCCTCCAGGGGAAGTGGAAGAGGTTCAACGTCTTCCCCATGTACCAAAAGCACTTCCCACCCATAGTCACCTATGTAGATACCTAGGAAAGGGCAATATTACAAGATCATGATTGGTGATTGAGTGAAAAGTCGAAGGTCAGACCAAACTTATGGGTAGGGAAACAAATCATGAAGCTTTGAGAGTGTTACCTCTCAAATAGGTGTTGACACTTTCAAAACCCCCGTACATGTAGTAATATAAAAAATATAGCAAACACTAATAAAAGTAGAGAGGGGATATCACCCTACTTGCCCCAATGCGACCTTATTTCTAACTCTTATGTTAGAGGAGCTTCCTGACATACACATTGTGATAATGGATTTGCACTCTTACTAGTGACTTCTAGGTTCGGTTTAGGTGGCCTTGGAGAGTTTACTCTCCAATCCTACACCAAGGCCCTAAATACTAATATATCTTGGTTTTCTATAAAGAAAATGAGTTTAATAGATTTTAAATTAAGCATTCTTTTTCTTATGGTCGTTGATCACTCAAGGGAATGGATGCAGGTTCATTGATGTTTTGACTCTTATCCAATCAAAAGAAGAGAAAATATGTATACAAAAGGTGCAACTTTTGCTTCTAATGAACTCTATATAAGGAAGGGAAGATAAATTTTTCTTTTCATATTTTACAATCAACAAGACAACCTCACACTCTCTCAATCAACCACTCAAGACAATTCAAAAAAATGAACAAGATCCTTAAACACTAATTATACCAATGCAATCTTTTTAAGAACACTCAAAAGATTTACCCCAACACTTTTTTTTTTGTTTCTTGTTCTTTTTGAAATGCAATATTATTTAATCTAATAAAATGAATATGTAGATTAAACTAACAAACAATAATCTAAGGGATGTGTGATATTGGTAGTGATGCCACCAAGCGCACTCCAATTCTACACAGGATAAAAAACCCCAAAATTCGAAAATGATATAGTAATGGAACACCTTTGAGAACATACAAATTGGATGCAAAAGGAACAAGGACACACTACCAGATCTGAAATGATCTATTGGGAATGTTGCCTAGATCACCACTCACCAAGTAGCTATATCACACGAACAAGTAAACCCAAGCAAAGCACTCAAACACCTCAATTTGACTGCAAAAAAACAAGTAACAAAGAAGAGGCTCAAAGAAAGAGTAGATCTATGCTCTGAGACCCTTAACAAGCTCATAATATCAGGCAACGTACATATCTTATCAAGAAAAATAAAATTATTTTGAAAAACGGTCACCCACATGGACAATTGCGACCCAAGAGAACTATAACACATGATTGGCATGCAGGAGATTGCAGGTTGTTTAACTATTATCTCACAACTGATCATTATGGTGTGAAGTAGTTAGGTGCAATTGTCAGCAAACATTTGGAAAAAATACCCAGATTTGATAGATCTGAAAGATCTATTATCTTAGTGAGTGATGAGGAAGATTATAAAATATAGAACAGGTTTCAAAGGTAAAAGAGAAAGGGGAATATAAAACTAAGGAAGAATCAAATATCCTTCCCCAGTGTAGTCATTAGTTCTATTATCTGAGATTTCCCTCCTATATATAGTTGAGTTCTCCCTTGGATCCATCCTTGATCCAAGACAGACATCGAGATAGATCACAACAAGGATGTACCTATATCTATGGGATTTGTCCTAATTATGCTATTAAAGTTGGATGGAAAGGAATACCTTATCTCCAAAGGTTGTTCTTGCATGTTCCTGGTTGGTGTAGCTCCAAAGATCCAGCTCCTGCAACCTGCTACCTATACAAAAAGAGACAATACACACCTTTCTCAACTCTCTTCAAGCTTTAAGGAATGAAAACCTAAACTAGATCTAGCCTAATCTACTCAAGGAAATATTAGATTTGAAGTATCAATTATTGAATACATATGAATTGGAAGGGGAAAACCATACTGATCTATATTAATGAATGGAGAATAACACATCCATCATTAAATCATACTTTGAGTCATGAAAGAAGTCCTTCCTAGGCCCTTTATCCAACTCCTCCCTAGCCATCACACAAGGAAGGTTGACCTGATATGAAGATTAATCTCTGTAGAAGAGATCCTGTGAAATTTATACAACATGTACTTGTGAATGATTCGTCCTCCTCTTACCCTTGGAAGGCCTTATTTATATAGATTGGTGGAAGATGCTAGGGGATGCTTCTATATCTATAGAACTTAGTGAACCTTGACTGAATTCAGAGTTCCTAAGTGCATATCATGAGAGAAATGACTCGCCTGGTGCTAGTATCCTCATAACTCACCAAGTCCAGAAGGATACATGGGTGTTTGCAGGCTATCAATAGTGAAACCAATGACCATTTGTGTGTTGTTAGTTGTGTAGCTAATGACCAGTCGTGCTCTATCAATCAGTTAGAGTGTGACCTCCATAAAAAATGAGTGAAATCCAAGGAAGAAGAGTGTGTCTCAGCATGATGTCATCAATGGGTATTCGATGTGTCTCGAGGGTGGAAAATAAGGCTATAATGTCCTAAAAAATATCTCTTCTGCTAGACTCGAGGATTGTTGTGAACAAACTCATCTTCCATGACTAAGGTTTTGTAACTTTTTTTCTTAATGAAATTCCTAGATCCTGTAACATTCCACAAATATCCCAAATAAAATTGCTCTAATACCAATTTGATCTATAAACTGTTGTGGATATTCCACTGGAATAGTTCATCACAATAGATCTGATAATATTTTGAAATCTTAGACTATGCAAACTAATATTCCATCACAAATTAATTAAATCACTAGCTTTGATTGAATTTATGAAATAACTGAAATAAAAAATGAAAGAAATGAGAAAAATAACACATTATCCACACACAAATGAACACAAGATATAATATGATAAACCCAATATGGGAGAAAACCCATCTAGAAGGTGAGGCCTATGATCTACTCTCTTTTCTTTAGTTATGGAAATGCAAATACAAAGAAAGAGGCAGCCACCGTGGAGTTTCCTTTGACACTATGGCCTATATGACTACTACAAACTATTTTCCTCCTCCTTTATGCTCTCAAAATACCACTCCTAAATTATCTACTCAGCTATGGAACAAATACAATGCTAAAGAATGGAACCCCCTTTCTCCTTCTAGTGGCTCAATATTTAATGTAGTTTGATAGCCATCTAGGGTTAGGGCTTTTGTATCCTCAAACCTCAATTAGTGATAAGGTTTGGAACTTCTATAATATTCTTGAAAGTCCACACATGGCTAGCCCCATATGTTTGAGTAATGGGGTTTTTTGTTGTATCCACTCATACCATGGTGGTCAACAAAGTAGGTCAACTTGTGGGAGACATAACTTTTGCATACAAGCTTCAATTGAGGTGGTTTTTGCACCATTGTAAAGGTCTTGGTGTGTATATAAACATCAAGGACGTGGGCACAATTTTTAGATGTTTTAACCCAAAAGAATACCATTTAATGCCTCAAAATGGCTCCCGAAGGTTCTAGACTCCAATCTTCCAAACTGAGACCTTCCAATAAAATGGGACTTGCAAGCCAATTCCTCTGATTTTTCCACTTAGAAAGTACCAAGCTAAATGAAAAATTATATGATGATCCTATTTGGATAATCTAGCCATAGACGATTAGGATTGAAATCAGTTATTAAAATAATAGCTTGATTAGTTGTTGTTCTAAAATTAAAGTCTTATAGAAAGAGGATATTTCCTTCATTTCTTAGATTATAAATATCTTGTTCTAAGCCATTGTAAGGAAAATTTAATCCACACTTTTTTTCATATAAAAGGTAGAACTAATAGGCATAAAATAACATTTTTTTATATAAATATTCTTAGGATTAATATTTGAAATCTCCATCCACACATACTAAATGAAAGGGCCTTTCTTGTGAATCCAAATATGAAGAGAAAATTGCTTCTTTATGTAACACGCTATGCCTCCAATTCGTATACACTAGAATCTCTTATTCCATATGGACCACAAGATAAATCCTTCAATGTTAGGGATCTTGTATTATTCATGCTCCCAATTTTAAACAAGCAATATTATATGAGTTTCACTTGGGATCCATAGTCACCCCACAACCATGAAATATCGCAAATCCAGTTGATTTGGATATCTACTATTGAACTAGTGTTTTGTCTCTCAGATTTGATACTCTGGGGGTTTTTGGATGTGTTTGAGTTAATGGTTTAACATGCTTGGTGATTTTCACATGTGTTTTTCATACATCAATGTTTAAACAATATATATGATGCATGTGAAATAAGGAACAAACACGATCTCAATAATATGTATTATGAGGAAAAAGAAGGAAATACAACACTATGTTGGAAGAAGATAAAATAGTCATCAACTAGATCTCATGGATCATCACTAGAATATAAAGAAACTAATACAAAATACCCATGAATATCCCAAACTAAGTGCCCTAGTCTATATGCTCCTCCTGGCAACTGTCGGACTGAATATCTGACCTTTGAAGCTCTAGATGTCATCCCTTAGGGGGTTGCACACCTTCTAGGCTCTGGGAGTGCGCCCTAATGATTCCACCATCATAATCCACTACTAAATGTCTCTAAATGTGAACCTTATCTTCCTCTATACTGGGTCGAAAGGGTTTCCTTAGATCTGATCCAGAATACCCCCTAGAACCCTAAATGTTCCTCCTCAAGAGGTGAGCACTTCCTAGTTGTATGATGCACCTTGATAATTTCCATGGTCAGAATATGATGAATGGTTTCTCAAAAGAAGCGCCTTTTCTAATCCTTAACTGGGTCATAAGGAATCTGCAAGATAAACCCTGGTCTCATGCAACTACAACATATCCTCTCTAACCCTTGCACCCTTACTGGCCAAGCTGCGCCATCACTGCAAAAATGAATACTCCTGAATAACATAGTGAAATACCTAGATGGTATGTCCAATAGGCTAGGGCATGTCTCTCAACATCGAAACCAATCAAGGTGGTGGTTTCCTCCAAAAATTCACAAAACAACAGAAGTTCGATTCTACTCCTCTGGAAACTCTCTCAACATCAAATCATAACATAATGAGGAATTAGGTCGAAATCCTCTCTTTATAATATTCCTAATCCAATTCTCCATTGACATCACTTAAGTTAGGAGATTTTACTCCTAAGGTGAGTGATTAATTAATTAAGTCTTCCCCTCAACACCTTTTTCTTTTATTTCTCCATTGACTTTAGCTTAAGTAACTTTTCCTATGATTTTTGGATTAATTCATCATTTAACCACTAATTCACCCTTATTTCTCCTCTTGTTCCCTATCTGTGATTGACTATAGTCTATAGGAACAAATAAACTACTAAGTCACTCCTTGCTGGCCTACTCTTGGGAACGGGGCATCATAGTACTCCCTTCTCGAGATTGCTTGTTCTTAAGCAACATCAATCCTAGGTGGTGCAATATATGCTCTCCCTCCCATGTGGCATCCTCCACTGGAAGTCCCCTGCATCTAACCAAGCACTTCCTAATGACCCTGTTCCTCAATCTGCACTCTCTCTGCTCCAACAGCTCCTCTGGCACTAGCTCCAATTGACCCTCCTTATCCAAGGGTGGAAACTCTTGTGAAATGATGACCTGCTGTCCCACTACCTTTTTAAGGCAAGAAACATGAAAGCTATTGTGAATCTTTCTATCCTCCGGTAGCTCTAGCTCATATTCCACCTCGCCTATCGTCCTGATGACTCTATATGGCCCATAAAATCTAGGCTTCAGTTTCTCTTCTCCACTCCTCTTCAAGGAGGACTGTCTGTATGGCTGTAACCATTGTTACACATTATTTTGGTCATTCTAATGATGATATCACAGACATGTGCCCATCTCGCACACATGGTCCAAAAATTCACCCCAAAATCCATCTTTTCACCGATTTAAATGAATTTTAAACCATTATAAAGGAAGAAGGTGAGGCACTTACTGTTTTCATGCAAACCATTCGTCAAATGATCGCTCGAGCTCTCCGCAATTGATCACCAAAATACGAGGTGAAAAAGGGATTTTGGAGAAAGTTTTTGATAGTCAGCAATCTATACTGAGAATAGTTGTAGGACATCTATACAATATGGGCACAGATAGCATATTATGAAGATACGTACTAGACCACAAACGACCAAGAATTTTAGTAGAAGCCCACGAGGGAATAACTGGAGGGAATTATGCAGGAAAAACTACTATGCAGAAGGTACTACACAGAGGATTATGGTGGCCAACAATCCACATAGACTCGAAAGGGTACTGTCAACAATGTGATGTATTTCAAAGGGTAGGCAAACCCAATAGAAGGGACGAGATGCCACTATGACCGCAAGTGACACTTCAAGCATTCAACAAATGGGCGATAGACTTTGTGGGACCCATTAACCCACCAACCAAATGAACGGGGGTGAGATATATTATCATCGCAACAAAATACCTAACAAGATGGGTGGAAGTCGCACCAGTAAAAGATTGCAGCGCAGAGACAACTGCACAGTTTCTGTTTGAACATGTAATTACTAGATTTGGATGGTGTGTGCACTAAGGAAGACTTTGAATTCATCGAAATAGTAGACGGCACAACACCTTACCTGACGCTACTTGGTCTGGATTGGGCGTTCGACAACCAGGCCATAATTATCTTAAAAACCAGAAAAATGACATTTGAGTTGGGGGACTACAGGGTCATAGCCCCACTCGACCCATCATAAGGTGAGAGGTTCGTAGAACCCACTTGTATGGATTTATAAGAGATCGACCAGTTGTACAGAAAAACTACGGGTGATGCAAACTATATAAAACCAACTGTAGACAGGGTACTCAGTTGGCGGAGCATTACTTCATGTACAACAGACTTAGAACTTGGGTTAGAAAACTGGGAACAAACACTACATGAAGTATCCATGAGAAGGTGTGTCAGAATAGATCGTGCAGTAAGGTGGATTGGCACAAAAATCAGAGAACCACCCAGTTTTCACAGGCTAAATGATTTGGAAACTTTCTTGACACAATATGAAGATGAAGTATTAGAAAACCAGATATTGCTAGCACTGGATTTAGCACTAAAGGATACACCTTCAAGATGGTGGGGCGCACAGAAAGAGACTATAACAAATTGGTACCAATGTAAGTGATTACTGCGCATAAGCTTTAGCACAGAACAAACAAGTAACAAACAACAAAAATACGACGTACTGGGCACACTAGCAGAACACTTGGAGGCATGTAAAACACTGTGGAAAATGATGCCATCGGAGGAATGGTCTCACCACTTCATTCATACTTTAGAAGGCATACCAACGAATTGGTATACAGACTAGGAAATGCGTAAAGGAACCAAGACATGGACGACACTCCAACAAAACTTTACAGTCACTTTCTTATTCGAGCATGAAAACCCCAACATAGAAGCGACCCTGAAATGGATCAGAGACGTCATATTCATTGAAGAACCGAAAGTGAAAGATATCACAGAGGTACAATAATGGAATAAGAAAACAGTCAAGGTTATACTATCATGCTACCACTTATAGGAGGAAGCATTGGATGAAGATGATCCGCGTGATATTCAGATCGAAGAAGTCGAAGGAGAGAGAGATGTGGAAGGACCACCCTTAGAGTCAGAGGTCATCTCTATGCCAATCAAGATAAAGAAGGTTAACATAGGGACCACCGAGCAACCTAAAATGGTCAACATTGGAGATTACTAGGACGGACAAACACTAGAAATAATCACATAATTGTTGCACGAATACAACGACCTTTTTCCCACAACCTTTATAGAGATGAAAGGCATAGCCGAAGAATTAGGAGAAATGAAGATACCACTCAGACCTGATGCGAGACCAATTAAAAAATGACCATATATATTGAACCCCATATATAAACATAGATTTAAATATGGTATCGACAGAATGCTCGAGTCTGGCATCATCTAACCAGTCAAAGAATCAGAATGGATAAGCTCGATGGTAGTACAGGACAAGAAATAGAGAAGAGGGATCAAGATATGCGTCAACTTGAGGAAGTTTAACGATGCATGCCTACATGACCCATTCCCCACACCGTTCATGGATGAAGTACTCAAGAACGTAGGAGGCCACGAAGCGTACTCATGAGGATATCATCAGATTAAGATAGCACATGAGGATTGACACAAGACCACTTTCGCGACAAAATGGGGATCTTATTAGTATACAGTCATGCTGTTCGGACTGAAGAATGCACCTGCGATATTTTCTCGAGTGGTCATTGCAGCATTTAAGGAATTCATCCATCAATTCCTCGAAGTATACCTGGATGATTGGACAATGTACAACTTACTAAAAAACCATGTGGAAATTTTACGACTGATGTTAGAACGATGCAGACAGTGCCAGATATCACTGAATATCAAGAAATGCATATTTGGAACACCATTTGGAATACTATTGGGACACATAGTATGAAAACAGGGTTTGCTAGTGGATCTGACCAAAATTGCAATCATTGTTAGCCTACCAGCACCAAAAACAGTCCGCCAACTAAGAGAAACGTTAGGACATACAAGATATTACAGGAAATTCATCAAAGGCAACACACAGATTACAATGCCAATGGAAAAAATGTTAAGGAAGGATACAAAGTATCAATGGAATGATGAGTGGCAACACGGTCTGGATACCCTGAAGGAAAATATGGTTACTGAACCAATATTGTTATTTCCATATTGGGAGAAGACATTCCATGTACATGTATATGCATCAATGATAGCACTTGGAGCCATCTTAGCGCAATCAAGAGCATGACACTTGGATCACTCGATAGCGTTCACAAGCAGAAAATTATCAGACTCAGAACATAATTATAACATGACAGAAAGAGAAGGCCTAGCTATGGTTTATGCACTACATAAATACAAACATTACCTATTTGGAAAACACTTTAAGATGGTTACAGATCACTCAGCCCTTAAATACCTAGTCAACAAGCTAGTGTTGGGGGGGGGGATCTATCGATGGTTATTTCTATTTCGAGAATTTGATTGAGGTAATAGTTAAACCAAGAAAACTGAATGTAGGAACTGACCACCTATTGAGGGTCACAAATGGAGAGGAACCAAAAAATTTAGAAGACAACTTTCCATATGCACAACTATTCTCAGTACAGATTGCTGGTGATTACTTTGTAGAGATCATCTAGTACTTGAGCACATGTACTGTGCTGTAAGAATATACCACACGGAAGAAGAACCTGGTAGTCCATGCAGCCGACTATCAATTGATTGTAGGACATCCATACAATATGGGCACAAATAACATCTTACGAAGATACGTACTAGACCATGAACAACCAAGAATTTTAGTAGAAGCCCATGAAGGAATAAATGGAGGGAATTATGCAGGAAAAGTTACCGTGCAGAAGGTACTATGCACAGGATTATGGTGGCCAAAGATCCACATAGACTCGAAAGAGTAAGTAATGTGATGTCTGTCAAAGGGTAGGCAAACCCAACAGAAGGGACGAGATTCCACTACAACCACAAGTGACACTTCAGGCATTCGACAAATGGGAGATAGACTTTGTGGGACCCATTAACCCACCAGCTGAATGAATGGGGGAGAGATATATTATCATCACGACAGAATACCTAAGAAGATGGGTGGAATCCACACCAGTAAAATATTCCAGTGCAGAGACAACTGCACACTTTCTGTTTGAACATGTAATTACTAGATTTGGGTGCCCAAGAATTTTGATAAGCGACCAAGTAATGCACTTCATAAATAGTACCATCTGAGAGATGATCGAAGAGTTTGAATTTCATCACCAAAAAATAACACCGTATTACCCACAAGCAAATGGCATGGTAGAATCCTTCAACAAAATTCTAGAGAACACCTTGACAAAGATATGTAATGTTAATAGGGACGATTGGGACCTCAAGGTACCAGCAGTGTTATGGGCGTATAGAACCACATGAAAAAATTTGACAGGCCACATACCATTCAAACTAGTCTATGGTTAAGAAGCAGTAGTGCCATTAGAATTTTTAATACCCAGTCTATGTGTAGCAGCTATCACACACATGATAGAACGAGGCGCAATACAGGAAAGACTAAATCAATTACTTTCGATGGAGGAAGACCGAATCTTGGCAGGATTCCACCAACAAGTACAGAAAGCAAGAGACAAAGCTTGACACGAACACCACATCAAGAGGAAGACTTTCAAGGAAGGAGATCTAGTATTTCTCTATGATAGTAAATCATTGCATCACCTAGGAAAGCTGAGAATGCATTAGCTATGACCATACGAGGTAAAATCTATCACAGACAGAGGAGATGTAAAATTAAGAGATCTAGCAGGCGCTGACCTTAGAGGAATGATCAATGGCAGCCGACTAAATCTGTACATGGACAGTCGACCACCCACCATGCATTAAAAAAGAAAAAAAGGTGCACAACATGAGGGACAAGACGCATATGAAACAAGAAGCGAGCAAGGGAAATGATAACAACCATATCGAAAAAGGAAATAAGCGGGAAAAAAAAGTCGACAAAAGCAGGCTGACAAAGAAACTTGAGGCAGATTTAAAGCAAGGCAAGGACGAAAGGGATGTCACATTAAACGCGCCAACCAGAGACGACAGAGTAGGCATAATGACAAGTATGAAACCGCTGTGGATGCATTGAACCCACAATTATGGTGCATTAATCACATGATTGAGGAAGTGTCCTCTACAAGCTTCACGACGAGCCCATACAACACACGAGCACAAAAGCAGTTAGTCTATTCGCGAAAGGAGAACAAAAAAAGAGCAACAACAACTATAATGAATAGAGTGAAACCACAGAGCTCACTGAAGCCATTTGAAATCAGTAAATGTTCGACATACACAATTATGGCACCACCGAAGCTCGCAGAACCAGGCCAGATAGACAGATCAACTAGGGTTCAGACTAGGTCACGGGGACCACTGGAAGAAAATGAGCTACAACCACCGAAGATTGTCGATATTGATGAAATCCTGTTGCTAAAGGAAATCCCAGTAGAATCCATACCAATACTAGAGGAGATTCCACAACCAAAAACAGAGGCCATGGAATAGGATACACTAGTAGCGGTGCACGAGCCTTAGAACAAAGAATAAGAAACCCACCAGGAAATACCACTGGAACATACTGAAGCAACCGTGGAAGTTAACAGAATGACACAACATCTGGGAGTAGAGGAGAAACCAGGCGATATGCAAGCACCCGACTTAGGTCAACCGGCCGAGGAGACCATTGGAACTACCTAGGCATGGCCATAGTGGATGACAAGGGAACAACCAGGAGTTGTTGGAACTTTGAGCCAACCAACACAATAGGAGGACCGAGTTCAGATATCAATCTCACCTCAAAAGAAACTGGCTGCAGAGATTTGCTACCTCACATACCAGAGGGAGTACAGGTGGACCCGCAACTATTGGGTCATGTCGTGAAGCTCAAGTATTTCGACCATGACATAGCAGATGAAACCAAATATCCAGAGCTTGTATCACAGGTCTTTATGTAGAAAATAGTCATGAACCAACTCGGAGAAACCATCACTCAGCCACACTAGTGGGAAACTAGAATGGACAAAACATGAATTCTATGATTACTGAAGATACCACAGTTTGGAAGAGGCCAATATGCATCGGCATGCATCAAGCAACTGCTAGAAGTTATGCATGGAGGGGATGTATAGATGGACAAAGTTGTCCCCATAACTATCAAAGTTATCATGTAGATAACAAGCCTACCCAGCCAGGGTATGGATCCCATGTTGATTCTAGATGACAAGTCCAGGGAGAAAACATTGGCAGAAGAGATGAAGAAGAAATATGGCACCGACAGGGGAACAAGAGGCATTATAATCAAACGGATCAACAATGCTGCAACACAATTGGGCACACAAATCTTAGCCTGCAAACTGCTAAGAAAATGCCGCAAAGACGAAGTACCGCACTAGTACATATGACCAAATTTGCGACAATTTTTCGTTGATATTGCCACACTTATACATCACAATTTCCACGAAAGTCGAGATATTTTTTCATCAGAATAATTTCGTCATTATATCCACGATCCAGGTGTGCGTGGAAACATCACCGAAATAAGCACTCCATGTGTCACCACCTTCAAGATCGGTTATCCCTATGAATCGTCACAATTACGATGAAATTATGTCGCACTAACAACAAATAAGTGTGGCAAGTTGCGACAACAATTTATGTCAAGCCAATAACTTACGACGCAGATGCTGAATGTGCGACACAAAACCATTGCAACTTGTGTGAAAATCTGTGGAAATATTGATGAAAATATATCTCAACACCAAGCTTACGACGCAGATGCTGCATGTGCAATGAAAATATGTGGCAAATTGTGACGAAATTTCATCGCTATTGCGGCGGTTGTGGTAAAATATAAAATTGTTTCCGACGAACTATCGTCGATATTGTGATGATGGATTTAAGTTTAAAAAAAATTAAATTAAATGAGATATGGTATTACCATATTACATTGTAATATGGTATACCATATTGTATGCC
>CBVK0100485568.1:0-18406 GCA_900067695.1 Picea abies
CCTCTCTCTTTGCACATTCGGGGGAGTAAAATTGTTCGGCCTCCTGAAGCCTCCTTTGTTTTTAGCGTTCTGAGGGCCTTTGCATGCTTGCCTCCCCTCCACCTTCATTCTCTCCATCTCTGCAGACAGAGACTTCACCATTTTGGTCAGCTCATCCATTTGAGGGTGGGGCACCGATGCGCTAGAAGTTGAGGCTTCTGACCTTCCCTTTCTTCTGTCTGCGTCGGCCTTGTTCCTCAGTCTGTCAGCTGCTAACACATTGGATTCCACCTCTATGGCCGCATCTTGCATTTGAGCTAAGGAGGTGGCTCTTCTTTCTCTCAATAATAGACAAAAGTCGGGACCAAACGCACTAGCATAAGAAATCTTGGCCGAGGCTTCTGAAGGCTTAATTTCGGCAGGAATTTTATTATACATCTTATTGAATCTTTTGGAGAAGTCAAAGATAGAATCTCCATCCATCTTCTTCAGAGACCCGAACTCTGTCATGTAATACATGAAGTCCTTCCTATCTCCCCACTGCCTCAGGAAAGCATTATCCAGAGCTTCAATCCCAGCAATAGACCCTGGAGCCAATCCTCTAAACCACTTCCTCACTTCACCATCCAGGCCCTGAACGAAGACTCTCATCCAAACATCTTCATTTTCAATGTTGAGGTTGTCTGCATAACTGTAGAAAGCAACCAAGTTCTCTTCCGCAGTTATGTCTCCTTCCCCAGTGAACTTGGGCATGTATTTCAAGTAATCCCCAGCAGGAAGAGGATTCACAGGATGAGGTAGGATTAAGGGAGCATATCTGGCAGCGACTATGGCGTCCATTCTATTCGGAGGGGGATTAGCACCAGCCATAGGAATATTAGGTGGAGGAGAGCTTGGGGGAGAAGGAGTTCACGAAGGGGCTATTGGGAATGAGTCCCGAAGTGGAGTGGGAAACAAAAGGGGATTGGAGGAAAAGGCTAACGAGCTCAAGTCAGCGGGTTCTCCTCTTTGTGCAGGAGTGGGGAAATCTTCTAGGATCCTGGGTTTTCGCCGATAAACAACTTCAAAGGAGAGGGGAGTGACAAGGATTTCTCCCTCTAGTCCTAGACCAGGAGGGGAAAACTCAACAGGAACACTCCCAAAATTCAGGGAACGGGAAACCTCTGAAGGAGGTCTATCAAGAAACTGAGGAGAAGAGAAATGAGTTCTTACAGAAGGAAATGGCGGATTACCTGCTTTGGTGATGGACGCTTCTTCTTCAAAGGCCTTTCCCTTTCTCAGCACCGCCTCTGGATCTGTTTCAGGCGTAGCTAGAGGTAGTTGTGGATGAGACCGTGTATGCCTGCCTCTGAAAGCCACAATTAACAGAGCAGGTTCTCCCCAGCGAAGTCGTCACAATGGAGTCGCCAGGTGCAAATTAGCAATCTTGAAGGCTCTGATAATCCGATGCACCTTCGGATTCAGAGGCTCAATGTCGTTCTACCTAGGGAAAATCTTCAATTTTGTCCCCGACAACGGCGCCAGAAATGTTAGCGTCGGAAGTCACTCTTGGATTGCTTGCAGGAGCAGAGCCCGACACCCATCAGTTTAATGTCACGATTGTTTAATGGGGTGATCAAATGGAGATTAACTCAAACGATGTGGTTCCAACTCCGAAACTAGGCTAGGCATGCATGAGCAAGTGAGGTCTTAGATAACTTCAGACAGTGAGTTGTAGTAAGGGTGAGTAGGAGGAGGACTTGTATTAGAGAGATGCAAAGGCCTGGTATAAACATCAGGTTCCTAACAGACTGTGGAAGAAAACATCTAAATGCAAGATCTTCTTATGCTCAAACGCAGAAAACCAGAGAGAACAATAATGCCAAAATAAATCCTTTATCATAACATAAATGCCATAATTCGTGCGAATCATTCGATCACGAACTCTCTTAGTGTAAGATGAAAACTTAGACGGGAAAAGAAAGACTGTCTGCAATTAAACAAGAAATCTTACATACAGATGCATAACCAGAGCTAAGACT
Source organism: Picea abies (assembly GCA_900067695.1). NCBI lineage: Eukaryota > Viridiplantae > Streptophyta > Pinopsida > Pinales > Pinaceae > Picea > Picea abies. The sequence continues at coordinate 2,001 of CBVK0100485568.1, forward strand.
TCTGTTAAAACTTTACAATCGGGAGCTTTGCTCAACCATCGATCCTTTACAAAATACAAAGACTGAGTTTATATACTCAGAGAAAAATGCCTAACAGAGGTGCACCCAGTCGCCCAAGGCTTGGGGTCTTTTCAGTCAAACTCATACTGATATTCTTTGTCGGACACCATCTTAACTGCGCATGGCTCCCGCAGGAGGAGTAGCTGAGTTAGTAAATGCCGAGTTAGCGTGTGCAGGCCTCCTCTGGCTAGTCAAGGACTCGGCATGGCTTTTCTGAAAGAAGGGGTACATAGGACCCTCTCGAGCGGACCGCTTACCAGACCCTGCACACTTATGAAGAGAGGTCTCAACCACCCCTTCTTGCCTTCATTTACTCCAAGCGAAGACCAGGATCGAGGTTGGGTCCGATGGCAACTGGAGGTCGTGACGGGGCTCTCTGTGGCTGAAAACCGACACCTTTGGCCCCTTTCGCGCAGCTCTTTTCTTTCCTCAGTGACCACGGGCTGTGACCCCGTGCTTACTTTCAAATGCGCTTTCGGCGTTCGCGAATAGGAAGGGGTTGATCCCTACTTCTTGAAATCGCGATGAGCAAAACACCAAGGCGGCTTAATCTGGAGCCACATATCCCTCTAGATTTGACGGTCCTAAATTCACCCGACATTGTTGTGGACCCCAGGTCCTGGACGCTCTCGTCACTTCGTGCATCGGGGATATGAGGGAGTGGTTTCTTGAGCTTCGAAATTGCGATGGGCGAGAAGGCGGGGAGCCTAATCACGTGCCAGGTGTCCTCTTTAGATGGACGGCTGAGACTGCTCCTCAATAATGCGGGCTCGTCTTTGGGCGCTTTTCATTTCACGACTCGCGAGTTGGAGACCCTTGGTTCCTCTTCTTCAACTCCCGCTTCCCGAGCTGGCGATACGGGTAGGGCTCCCTCTTTGGTCAATTCTCTCCACATGTAACCGTTGACTAGGGCCCAAGTACTAGCGCCTCTTGCTACTCGGGACCTTGCGAGTTGGAGTATCAGACTTTGGCATTCTCCCTTTGCGAAGTCCCGAGACGCGATAGTCAGCGACGGTTGACCTCCATCCTGACACTTTTTCGTAACTCGGAATCTCGCGCAACCAACGGGATATGGTCTGCCCTTTGAACTCACGAATTGCCCTCGTAACTTCGCGAATTGCCTCTCGAGGGATTCCGACCGTTGACTTCTTTAAAACTTTTAGCGCTATACTTGATGCGACTCGGTTAGTTTGCAATTACCCATCAATCGCTGTTCTGCTCTGTCGCTGAAACCTTTCCGCTGAAGAATGAACTTCCCGCTTGCTTGATTTTAAGTCCGAAAATGACTTCCTTTATGCGCTGCGCTTGGGCGCTCCTCGGGCAACCTGCAGACCTGTGTATCCCGATACCAAAGACAAGAAATGTTGCTAACAAACTCAATGCCATGGGTTTGGTAAGATGGCGCTATGGTTTTTTAGGCCTAAACCAACTCTTTGTTACATGTGTTGCAAAACACATAGACACGACACCCCCAAGGAAAGCTACAATACACTTCTTGCCAAGCTCATGTAGGGTTTGTGAGGTTTGACTCAAATTGACCCCATAAATAACAAGTCGAAATGATTTGATTTTCCATGGACCTGAAATGAGGTATCCTAAGTGACTATGGACTCAATTGGGGCTTTGTGTCCCCAGTGGGACCCATGAAGTTAGGAAATGCCTCAAGGTTCAAAATGAGCCAATTCGATGACCAAGGGATAGAGACCAATGGAGGAGAAGACAACTAAGGATCACACTTAACTGTTAGACATTTGAGAGAGATCTGATGTCTTGCCTAAGGTGAGGGGGACTCCAAGAAGATGATCCATCACATTAGAGAAGTGCTTGAGAGGTATCATATCATCATCGGGTGGGTCAAACATGAATACAACATGAGTGAATCACACAATACACCTCTTGGTGGGTAGGCACATGTCAGTGCACAAGTGTGAATCTCATATACTACACTAGTTAAAAAAAAACACTATCAAACAAATATATGAAGTATGTTGACTTCCATTAGGCATAACATACTTGTTTGAAGAAGTGGTTTTGTCATTAGTGATATCTCAATGATTTAAAGTCTAGTATTTTCATTTACTTTAGGGGTTAGATATATTGCTATTTTGGAATGTGGAAGTTCTTGAAAGAGTTAGATATATTGTCATATTGGAATGGAGAGGTGAATTTAGGAGTTAGATATATTGTTAGATTGTTATTTTGGAACAAGGAAGTTCTTTAAAGGGTTAGATATATTGTTATAATATTGGAATGGAGAGGTTGTTGAAGGTTATGCCAACAAATTGTAGTCGCATTTGTTTGATAATGTTAAATTACTAGATGTTCATAACCAAATTGTAACATGCTTATTAAAGGTGTAACCATATTAAAACTCTTTATGTATAGTGGCAATTCTAGCAACATCATAAGTTTTTTTTGAAAGATCATAAATTTTAGCTTCAAATTAAGTTTCTAACATGGAAAATAAAAGTTATTATTTTCTAACCAAGTTTATATTAGCTTTAATTTTCAGATGGTTGACAATGTCATTATTCAAAGACAACACCTTTTATTTCTAACCAAGTTTATATTAGCTTTAATTTTCAGATGGTTGACAATGTCACTATTCAAAGACAACACTTTTTTGAATGGGATGCTTAAAGTTGTATGATGAAACCAATGAGGCATCTTGGTTCATTGGTATGGTTGACGAAGTTTAAGCCGTCCATCATGCTTCTATTTGCACTGTGGTTTGTCCTACTTAAATCACATCTTCTAGAAAATGGATAGCATTGGGTGTTCTTAGGCAATTTTGGTAGAGGATACCCATTTGAGTTGACACACAAGTCACAAGAAGTCTAGGATATGTAGTACAACCTCTAGCCCTGAAGTGTATTTTTAAAGTTGGATAATTAAAATAATATTAAACAAGATGGATGTTTATAAAGGAAAATAAATATAATGGAAATATATATACCATTTTAAGCATGAGACAAACAATGCATGATACCTTTCTAACAAGCAAAATTCTCATAGCAATGAAGAAAAGACTTAATAGTATCAAAATTTACAAGTTAAAAAAACCATAAGCTCCACTGTTTAATCACCATTAAATAAATATAACCAAAAGCTCCACTATTTAATCACTAGTAAACAAATATGATGATATGGACTATTTGGAATCTACCTTTTTAGTCCCTGCCTTTAGGCTAGGGATTATAGTAATCAGTTTATCGATTTTCTATTAGTCTGGCACATATTTCAAAATGTTTTAAGCTAAAGTTTTGATAAACATTTAACAATCACTTATTTTGAAACATTTTAACCTAAAGTTTTAGTTCACATTTCACCTTTTTCCAAGCGTATTTCAATTTTTATCATAAGGTTGTACTTTGAGGTCTTATTTGGCCTTTTCCCGAGGCACAAGTTGAACAAAGACCTTAGTTTAAAGCATACATTGTCTAGTAACTTTTCCAGATATCAAGTAATGCTAGAAATAAATCTAGCACTACTTTGTAACATTAAATGTTTTCTTTGATCTCCGTTTTCCAAATGGATTAATCTAAGTTTTAACAAATTGGCCACATATAGGGGCACCATAAATGCTTTTTGTTTTTTAATGATATGACTGTCAAGTGTCTGGCCTGTTGTCAATTTTCTAAGCTCTACACTGTTGAGCTTCCACCTACACAGCCATGCAAACCTTGGTGTTGTCGAATAAAGTAGCTTAGCAAGCCCATTACCTGTTCGACAAAGAATACACTTCTTCTTTCCATGCGCTTACCCTGTTTATTTCCCTGCACTTACTGTACATCGAAAGGCGAGGGTAGAGATAACTGACCTGCTCGACATCTCTCTTTCCAGGAGTCTTAGGGTTCGAGATAGATCAAGGAGACTGGTGCACATGGATCAAATAAACCTCACTGAATGCTTGCGAGATTCATTTGATTGATTGGACTGAAATATGCCTCCTCTATGTTGCTGGTGTGGACACTTTCATTGGAAGTTCCATAGTGTTGAGGAAGGATCAGGAGGTCCATCACTTTCAAACGACGAGTTCCTTGGTAATAATCAAAGCCAAGGGCCAGGTCAACTGCTAGATATACTGGTTATGCTTTTGCCCTTGCTTCTAGTATATCCTAGTTGTATGCCCTCAACAATGAATTTTAACTATTTTAAAAAATAAAACAAATATTTTTTATATTTCAGGTAGATGAAAATAGTTTTTATTTTTATTTTTTATGTTTTAATATACATTTTATTCATTTTCAATAATGTTTTAAACTATTCTTAATATAATTGTTTATTTGTTTTACTTCACAAATGATATAAACTACTAAAATCATCATATCTAATTACTGATTAAAATTTTGAATAACAAGAGTACTGAAATAAACAGTTCTATAAAACCATCACACACAAGCACAAAAACAGGTTCCCAATTCTTAAGCATGATTGATTACACAGTTTTTAGGGATTTCTTATACCAAACTTCCCGATAAATCTAACAAGCAATGCAATGTAAGTATCGATCATACTCTGTAAGGTTATGGTTACCGAAGGCCCAACAAATCGAAACAACAGTCATATACTTTAGGTCTTTGTAGGGCAACCTTTCTTTTTATCCACGACGACTTATCTCTACCTTGTAACAATAGTCTGAGGTGGTCTTTATAGCAAGTTGTTGAGATATGCTTCTTGGAGGGAAATATATATGCTTGTTGGAGGGAGTCAATCGGTCAATCTTATCGAAAGGGAGAGTTTCTTTCACTTGTTGAGTTGCTACATTAATCATGAGATTAGATCCCATCGAACGTAAGAGGAAGGCCCCAGGTACTAGATCCAAATCCAATTCCTTCCGTTTGAGAGCTCAAAGCATCTCTTCTAGATTGATAGTAAGATCTCATAATTGTATCGGACCCATTGAAGCAACACTTGCATTAGAAGTAAAGGAACTAGTCACACAATTAACAATAGAAGCACCCACGAAGGTAGAGGCAAAGGCAAAGGAGCTTCCTTCCCTCCCTCTGAATTGAGCAAGTAGAACTGGTTTATCGAACTAACCCATGCAACAGGGAAGGTGTCCATGATTACTTCAATAAACACGAATCGGTAGGAGTGGACACAATAACCAAGTGACTGGCACCACTGTCCAGGCTTACATGCATTGTAACATCTGGGTGAGTACAATGGAGTTTGGTTTGCAACATGCATGCAAACCAACTGGAAGCGCACATACCTATATAAACAGGTGTATGTTTGCAGTTGATTCAACTGCTGTCTTCACAAATCTCCAGATATTTAATGGTCGAGTAATACTTCACTTTATATTTTATAATTTGATAAAGGTTATTATTTTCCCAAGTAACTTATTTATGGTATTCAGATACTTTACGAAGGTAATTTGCATTAAATATTGTTTAAGAGCAATCCCTGCAATGTACAATATGAGATGAAGAAAAAAAAATCTAATAAGAAATGCAATGTAAGTATCGATCATACACTGTAAGGTTATGGTTGTTGAAGTCTATCTATGATGAACTGCACTAGATGTTGAAGTTGAAATCATAGTCCTACTTTTACTGGAGAGAGTAAACACCTGAAGCATATCTGGGGGGATGTCAGGCACCTGGACGTTTCAGTTACATCTGAACAATTCTGGAGGCTTTTGATGGCCCATAGTTGATACAAAACCCTAAGATATCCAAATAGCTAGTATTTTAAATAAATAATCCTCCATTGCACCATTATTTGCACAGATTGATCAGAGCTAAGATTAACAATAACATTCATTTCAAATTGACTAATTTATTGAATAAATCTAGCTCGACGATTTGAACTTTACATGGCTTGTTCGAATATTTAAAGAAATATATACAAATATACCAATTACGATGGAAGGTATTGACTGCCTTATGCAGTAAGCATGCAAATAGTAAAACACTACAAGCAAATCCATGAGAGCATGATGAATATGAAAATTAGCCATTCACCCTTCTTCAACTGAGTCACCAGACTATATCAACTTGCTCGTTGTGTGGAGAAATATAGAAGGTGCATGGTGCTTATATAGGGCGGAGTCAAATATGTTCAAATGATACTGTTACTGTTTTTTTAACATTTTAATTATTTCGACGTTGAACATAAGACTTTCTGATATTAAATATAACGACAGTGTTGTATATATAAAATATTATGCCACTATTTTGCTATGAATATTTTGAACGTCGAGAAGTCAAGTGAGATGAACCAAACTGTTGAAGTGTCTCTGTTTGTAAAGGTATATTAAGTCAGGACAGTGCATGAAGATGCATATCTGAATTAATGGCCGACATATGATATTAGAAATACAAGCTCGTTCTTCAAGAACCTCCCAGTGCATCCTAGAGCAATCAAATGGGTTAGTAATCCAATGGGTTTGTGCTAGTATTTCAATATTGAACATTATTTTGATTTTACTGTGTTACGGCATTTTTTCTTTGAGAGAGAAAAAAGTCGAAGTACGTCTTCTTTGTTAAATTTATGGGCAATCCATACCTTGAATGAAAAAAACAGTTAAGCCTGCATTTTCCACCCATTGAAAGGAGTCATATGTTCATTATACTTTATTGCATTGAATACATTTTTATTAACTAAATCTGTCTCCTAATTCTCTTTTGTTTGGTCATAAGTGTTCGCCACAACTTGGACATCAAATTATGTGATAGGATTTCATATTTGTTAAATGATATCTGTCTCAATGTGCTTTCTTATGATCATGCGTGTAGCCCACAACTTGAACATAATTTTGTCAAATTTCTTCAGATAATTTTTGTCTTAACCTATTTCAAAAGGAAAGGACAATACTTAAGGAACAAAGGCTTCTTACCTTTCTTACCTTTTTGGTAGGGACTTGTTGCTTAGCAACTCTCCTTGTTATTTAAGAAGCCTTTAAAGAAACCTAACTAGAATAGCTCTACATATTATATGAAAAAATATTATTTATTTCCTAATGTTTTCATTGCATATATCATAAATTGCAATTATAAGGAGCTTAATGTTTAAGTATGGTGGAAATTATTAGAACCTAAAAGTAAATATCTCATAAAATGGAATAAGTTGGTCCAGTTAGGTTGTATGTGTACGTATTTAGATTTTTAGTATAGTTGATTGAAAATATGACATATGTTGTTGGATTGAAACCTGATATATTTAGGATTGGAGTATTTTGTTTGACATATAAGTAACCTATATTAGGATTGTTGTACTCTTACATTAGATAAGATGATCAATTTTAGTATTTCACTAAGAAAATCTAGTGGAATAAATGGAACTTTAAGAAAAGTCCATCAATGTTGTTTTTAGCACTCTTAGGATAATGCCAATAAAAACCAAGAATAAATTGAAAGGCATATTGGAAGCAACTCTAAGTAGTTTTCATACGAGCATGATATGTTATTTTGTAGTAGTTAACTCATTTGTAAGGCAAGTTAAATGTTATCTTTTGGGTTGCTTTGAAAGTGTTACACCATGCTAGGGGTGCACTTCATGTGATGTAGGGTGGGAGGAGAGAACCTTTGTTATAACCTACTATTTTAACTATATACTTGTAATCTTCATGACCCGTCTTAAAGTCTTTCTGTTGGTGTGATACAAGAGTTGGAAGACTTAGGGTTTATGTGAAGTAAATCCTCGGGAAGACTTAGAGTGTTGGGGTTTGTCTTGAAGTTTGGGTGTGAGTTAGACCTAGGATTTGTGGGATGAAACCTTAGAGAAATAGTTATAGCGCTTGGAGGTAAGTGGAGTTTGTGTGATGCATACTTTGTGAATCTCCTTGATAGCTTATGAGTAGGGGAACTTTTAAGGACTACTTCTAAATTTAAAGGTTTAATAAACAATCAAATCTCCATGATACATATAGAAAACCAAAGGCTATTTTATTAATAGTTTAAGGTACATATGTATAAATTTTGGTGAACCTTTCACTAAATTATAAAACCATGTAAAACCTTTATAGTAATGGGTGAATGTTGTTAGGTTGTGAGTTCCTAGAGAATCACAAAGTTTGAGATCACCTTCTTATGAATTGCCATCCTTATTCTTGATGAGGTGTCAATGTGTTGGCACTCTTAAGTTTACAAGGTGGTCACATCCTTGTACATGAGATGAATATAAGTGTTGAGAATGGCTTAAAGCCTTTTCCACCAAGTTCTTGTCTCACTTGTTCTATTTCTTAACATGGTATTGGAGCTCTTATGGTCTTAAGGGTTTGATAGCACCATGGTAGTTTTCCCTAGAAGGTTTGCAATATGAAAGTTGATGAATGTGCATGGAAGAGCTCTTTAATCTTAAGTTCTTTAATATTAAGAGCTTGATAGCTGCTACATAGTAATACTCACATGAAAATGTCAAACAAATCTACTTCTCATGCAAGCCATAAGAGAGAATGCGAGCCATTATTTAAAAGTTGTTGGTTCATGGAAGATATGCATCCATCAAAACAATATCTCAATTTATTGTAAATTTGATCATTGCATCTCATATTATTGTAAATTTTATCCTTGATTTGGGTTTTGTTTCATGAGAATAGATCTACTGTACGAAGCAAATCAAAATTGGTAGATGAGATCTAAGTGATCAAACCAACTCTGGTTTAGATATGTTTCATTTTGCATGTGATATCTCATGGTGATAAGAGTGAATTGATCTGGTTGTGATCATAGTAGATCTAGTTTAGATCTGTTTTATTTTATGGCATGGAGGATCCACCCAAAATATCACAGAGATAAAAATGAAGGATGGATTTATTTTTGCTCGCTGCAACTATTGAATAATAGTTGAATCTTCTAGCACATAGATCCAAATCAAGTTGTAGAATGGATTGTATGCCACTTGTTTTTGTTAACAAACATGTACTGTGTTTCCCCAAAAAAAATCCTAACTCCAGTAACATTTGTAGGAATGGGCCATTTCATGATGGCCTCCATCTTTGCAGACTCTATCTTAACCTCCCCTCCACCAATCACATGTCCCAAGTACACCAAATACCACTGCACAAACTCACATTTCTTGAGGTTAGCCATAAGTTGGTACATCTTTAGAGTATATAACACTTGCATAATATGTGAGATGTGCTCTTCCCAGGTAATGCTATAAACTAGTATATCATCCAAATAGACTATAACAAATGAATCTAGATATAGGCGTAATACATCATTCATCAGTCTCATAAATGTAGTTGGTGCATTACATAAACCAAATAGCATGATCAACTATTCATACAAACCTTGCCTTGTCTTGAAGGTAGTCTTCCATGTGTCTTCTTCCTTGACGTGTACCTAGTGGTATCTTGATTTGAGATCCATCTTGGTCAAATATTTTGCATGTTGCAATTGATCTAATCGATCATCGATCTTGGGTAGAGGGTACTGAGTTTTTAGTGTAATAATGTTCAATGCTTTGTAGTCGATACACATTCTCCAAGTCCCATTCTTCTTTGGTACAATTATGATAGGTAACCCACAAGTCGGGTGCTTGGTCGAATCACACCCTGCTCCAATAAATGTTGCAATTGCTTCTTCACTTCATTTGCTTCTAGAACAAACTGTCTATACATCCCAATATTCGATAATGGGGAGTTTGGAAATAAATGCATTTTGTGCTCAGCTTCCCTCTTGGGTGATAGCCTTTTAGGCTCCTAGAGCACTCCCATGTATTCTTGTGGCAACTCCTACAACTAATGTTTTTTCTCTTTAGTACACCCCTCTAGGGACGCCTTTACTCTTATCGACTCATCCTCGCTCTGATTTTCACTTGAGAAAAACAAAACATATTTCTTACTGGAACTAATCAACTTCTTGGCTTGGTTAACACTTACCAATGAGATCTTTGACTTGCCTTTATGCATGTTGATGATGTAGGACTTCCTATCCTTGATTAGTCAATATTGGTTGGCTCTCCACATAAATATTGCATCGCTCATATACATGTAGGGGCTTCTAAACACTACTCCACATATGTCAATGGGTACTATGTTTAATTCCACTTCATCAATAAAATCAACACTTATAACAAATTTAATCTTACACTATTGCGTTACCTTGATCTATGCCTCCTTGTTTACCCATCCCAATGGATATGGACTAGGATGATCACAAAGCTCCAATCCAAGCTTGATGACCATATTCACTACTATGAGATTATCCTGTGAACCAGATTCGAACAAAGCATCTATCTTGGTCTTCTTGATTTGAATCTTGATGTGAAATATTTTGGTCATCTCCTTATCTTCATAGTGATAAAGGCTACTCAGATTCACCCCCTTCTGCATTAATGTGTAGACAATCTTCTCATCTAGATCCGACCTGCTTTCTGTTGAAATATTGTAACTGTGAAGAATATTCTAATTATAATTGAGTTATTATCATGTAGATAAAATCCCATTTTGTGGATTGATCATGTCGGGAATCATGTATGACCAAATCCCCTTTTGTGGATTGGTCATGTCGGGAATCATGTATGACCAAATCCCCTTTTGTGGATTGGTCAAACCCTAGTTAAATGGTGGTATTTGAGAAGTCGGCCCCTAGGGCTTATTAATGTGGTTTTAACCATTATTGGAAGAAGTCAACCCTGCTTGGTGAAAAGACAACCCTAGCGCCCCTCAACTAGTATAAATAAGAGAGGAAGGCGCCTCATTCACTCACTCACTTAGTCACTCATCTAGTGCGCAAGTTTTGGAGGTAGTTGCAGTTGCATGAAGGAGAGAGAGGCACATTGCCCAGTCTTGGATATTCTTTAGTCTTGGCATTGTATTGACAATCTATCATTGAGAAAGTTTTTGTTGGGTTTTCTCCTCCATGAGGGTTTCCCAAGATAAAATGTTGTGTACCTTGTGATTGTGTTTCTTTCAGTGATCCTACTTATGCTATTATTGTCTAGTAAATTGAAAAGAACTTAATAAAAACCCTAAATTTAACATGGTTTGAGAGATGAATTGAATAGAGCACCTTTCACTGGGTAATAAAAAAGGTCATTGTTGTCGTACAAGAAAATTAGGGCTTTTTATTGGAGAATAATTTTTTCCTAAAAACCATCTAGGGAAGTGCGCCCTAGCCTAGTGCATCACTTGGCAGCTTGAGTGCACCTTTTCAGTGGCCAGAGCCTTTGGGAAGTGAAACCCTAGTTTTCACTGGTACCAGAAAACTAGAAAACCAGGAAACCAGAACCCGTATCAGAAGTACCAGTCCATATTTGTGAAAGTCCAATCTCAAGGGGTAAAATTTGGATTTTTTGAAAACTCACTGCTCCAACCTACTCGCCTCAGCCCAACACATCTCCTGGTAATTTCAAATTCAATTTCTAAGCACTTTCATTTTTGGTCATTTTCTCAGCTCCAGGTCAAGATGTCTGCAAGCACCAAGCTTGTTGACAAGTTATAAGGTGTGGAAAAATTATGTGCCTGGAAGTACATGATTGCACTCATTCTTGAAGAGAATGACCTTGCAAAATTCATAAAAGAGAATGTATCAGAACCCAAAGAAGATGCAAGCAAAGAAAAGTACAAGAAGGATATGGTTAGGGCCAAAAGGATCATTGCAAACTCTATTAAATATCACTTGATCCCTCAAGTGTCTTCTAAGAATACTCCAAAAGAGATGTTTGATGCCCTAACCAGAATGTATGAAGGAAAGAACATCAACCGGAAGATGAAGTTGAGAACCCAACTCAAGAATACAAAGATGCAGAAAGGAGAAACAGTTCAAGACTATTTCTCTAGGGTTACTCATTTCAAAGAATAGTTAGAAGCAATTGGAGATAACTTGGATGAAGATGAACTCATCATGACAACTCTAAATGGTCTCACAAGACCTTGGGATGCATTCATCCAAACTATTTGTGCCAGAAAGGAGAAACTACAATTTGACAGTCTTTGGGAAGAATGTGTTCAAGAAGAAGCAAGAGTAGCTAACCGAGAAGCAGCACTATTAAGGGATGAAGACCAAGCATTAGTTTCTCATGCTAAAGGAGGAAATAAAAGGTCTCACTTCTAGAAGGAGACCCACTTACATAAAGAATCTCACTCCCCAAAGAGCTTCACCCACTTCCATAAAGAATCTCACCCTCCAAGGAGATTCCAAAAATTTCAAAAAGGTCAAAGAAGAGAAAAATATTTCTCCTCTTATCAATGTTATCATTATGACAATATGGGACATATTGCTAAGAATTGTCCTGCCAGAAGAGAAGAATACAAGAAGAGAAATAACAAAAGACATCATTCCCATGTAGTTGAAGATGATGAGCCACCCACGAAGTTGACTAAAGAAGAGATTGGAGACTATGTTTTATTTTCCGCCCTCCCAGGATTTGTGACACTTGGAGAGAACACTTGGCTCATAGGCAGTGGTGCTTCTAATCACATGACAGGTCAAAGAGACATTCTCTCTAGCCTTACAAAAAAGAACTTTCCCAGGAAAGTTACACTCGAAGATGATTACCATTACCGTATCAAAGGAGTGAGAGAATCTACTTACAAACTTGATTCAGGGACCCCGATGAGAATGAAGGATGTACTGTGTTGACACTCAGAACTGAAATGGGTTGCAACAAATCAATCCCGAGGCAACCTCAAACCACTTTGGATTATAAGCTGCCGTCTTCCAACCCGAGAGGGACCTCTCGAAAAATGTCACAAAATAAATTGAAGTAAACGTGAAAACGGTGGGCAGATTTATGGGTAAATGATGGTCTTGGGTTTTTGGAGTTTGGGGGTTAAACCAGGGAAATGGTCCATTGGGCATGGAGTCAAATGAAAACCGAGAAAAAGAGACAATAACAGAGATCAAATAACTTGCGGAAAGTGAGGCAAAGTAAGTCTATCTTTCAACGCTTTGATAAATCATGATGCGGTAGCGGAAAGAAAAAGGAAAGGTCGATGTAGCAAAGGATATATGCAGCATTCTGAAAATGTAGGCTGAAAATGTAGGCTGGTCTTACACCCGCTGATAGCTGGTGCAGAGGAAAGACATCAAACAATTACAGAAAACCCAAATCCTTTCGTTATAGTAGTGGTTGTACTAAAGTATAACGAAGCACATCGGTTAGAAGAAAACAAAATGTAATGCAATCGTGATGGATTAAGGAAGTCATAAAGAAATGATAACACATCAACTGTGAGTAAGGAGCATATCAAATAAATTCCAAACAGATTTAACACAACTGAAGGAGAATAAAACATGCTGAAAGAAATCAACCGTGATGAATCTCACAGTCACAAGGAAAAATCTTCTTTATTACTCCATTAATGGCTTTACAAAATCTCAACAATTACAATAGGAACCCTCTCCACAGAGGTTTTCCCCCCAGTGCTGCGCTCATGCGCGCCCCCCTCCTTTGTTATCTACATCAGTCTTTTTAAAAAGAAAAATAAAACTCTTCGGTTTAGAGGAATACAAAATGGTTCGTCTTCTAGAACTCTGTGACTGCCAGGCACATCTGCCAGCTTCGTTGAACCGTTACTGACTTAGGGCAGCTTGTAAATGCCTTTGGCTAGGTGTTCGTGCTCGAATCGTCGCCGGGTGAGCAAGAATGGGAGCACTAGCATGCCCTGTCGGGCTCAGCAAGGCAGAACAGGTTTGTTGTGGATCAAAATGGGTTAACAGAGGACAAAAAACCAAACGAAATAAAATCTATCTAACAGCTAAAAAGCAAATAACATCATAACAATAAACAACACTTCAAACGTGAGACAAGGGAGTTCCCAGTGGTTTCAAGGCTTGATCTATTAACAAAAAGCAAAGCACACGCTGTAGAAAGGGATAATGGTTCCTCTTCCCTCCAGCGGAAGGTCCTTCGGGAATCCTCAACTGAATGCCTTCCTTACAAAATGAACAAAGCAGAAATGGATGGTGAGAGAACTCGATATTACACAGCTGATGAACTGGTGATCCAAGGCGAGGCTTAGAAGCATCTGGACAGCGTAACTCTACTCTGAATTCCCTGCTGAAACAATGAGCCTTCGCTGCTTTTTATAGCCATTTCCAGGCGGTCACGTAACTAGTTCCCGGTGTAGACACAGGCTAGTTTAGGGTTCGCTTAAGCCATAAATTCGTCGTATTTGCAGAACCGACCCTGATCAGAGGGTCAAATCGTCTTGGGGGCCGGTCCATGAGCGGTCGGGAGGCCGACTTAGGCAATTAATGCGCCGTATTAGCAGATGCGCGGCTTTTGCTGTGGACAGTCGCGCATCGGGCGCTTAAGCGCGCAAAACACGTTCTTATCCCGCGCATACCCGCGCACTTTACTGATGTGAAGTGTCTTTCAATTTTTGTATAGTTTTTGACCCTTCTGGAATGCTGTAAACTTCATTCTGTGCCATGAATGACTTCATTGTTGTGTTGATGATGCGGAGTTCTTGTCGCCATGTGCAGACGAAATTTCAGTGATAACAGATGCCCCCTGATGGATGAGGTTAGGAGCATACGTATAGCCGAAATCCATCAATGTTTCTTCTACTGAGACTGTGGTTGTAAAGGAAATCAATAGTGGGACCCTTCGGAACGATCCGTTGGAGGAAAAAGGAATCGGTATCTCGATCTTCTGAGAGACGTGTATGAACCAATATAGAACTGTGTACAAACGAGGCGGGCATGCCCCATGCTCGTGTGATGTAACTCTGAAAAAAGATGACGGAAGTGTTGATGTAGACAACTGCAGCGCCCTCGGGGGCGGAATGATAAAGGCAGAAGACAATGCTGCAAATGAACATACTCTGAATAACAGGCAATGGTCGCTGTAATAAGCAGCGATGATGATGTGGGCATTGATGGCCCTACCAAATTCAGAGGTCTTCGACAAATGACAAAAAGAACTGCAATAGTCGCAAAGTAAGACCCACCATAACATGAGAGAGTGTTGGCATCGAATGTTATGGGGGCCAACGACAGCAGGAAGCAATGTGGTTTCTCCCTGTGCCGTCCGAGATCTCTCATTAATAGAGAATGAGAATCAAGATACTGTCTCCCCTTTTGGAAAAGTGTGTTGGTGTCGACAAAAGGGGGACGCGACTCCCAGAAGCAAAAAGGTACTCCATGGAATCTACTGAGGTGATGAAGTGACAGAGGTACATGGACGAAGTCAAGAAGTGGGATGACTCAAGACTGCCCTTGGTTGGAGGATATATGAGGGAAACAGTGGCCGCAACCGTGTAACAAGGTCGAGTGTTAGGTGGATGACAAGACCGGGACTAAGTTGTGCCAGAGGCGGGACAAGGTGAACAAATTCAGAGGGTAGGGGTAACTGACCGGCTGGGTACTCTGAAGATGTGGACGATGTCGGCAAGGGTCAATGATAAGTACTGCTCCAATCCAAGGGTGACATGGGTTGCGTATGGCCAAAAAAGAAAGTCGCCAACGGTGACGACAAAGAATGTACTGACTGAAGGTAAAAGTGTTTGTACAATAAATAATAAATAATAAATAATTTTTGGAAAAGATGTACAAATACAGAAACGGGTGCCCCAGTGTGAAATGCATGCCCCAGGGAGGGCAGAATTGTCATAAAAAACTGATGAAGGGTGGGGGCCCCATTGGCGAGTTTCTGTATGAGGTTGGTGAAATGGAGATAGGTTCGCAGATGGGCAAACTGATGGTGGATGAAATGGTGGGTTCGTGATCCTGCGGAGGTGCAGGTAAAACAGAACGTAACCAAAAAATGATGATTTGGGAGTCCATAGGGGAAGCTAGCAAAATGAGGAGAAGAAGCATGTGGTTAATTCGCAACATGATGGAAGACTACCGGGGCTCCCATCCCTAAAGGGTAATGAAAAACAACATGAGTGTCAAAAGTGCAAAAAGGGTGCTATGAATGGGACAACTCATGTGGGTGAGAATGCTACCGGGTTGCAGTACCGTCGATGCAAAAATGGAGGTTCGGGTACTGCAGAGCCAGGAATGAGGATCCTAAAGGCTAATATCAGAGGGTGTGACTGGAGATGTAAGTGCAATTCAGTGGGATAGACTACATGCCAGTGTCGAATATATACCTGAAGGGGTGATGTCGATGTCCGATGAGCAAGTACCTACACACATAACGACCAAATACCCAAAGTGAACAATATCTGAAGAGTATCAAATGTATGAGCTTGTAGTTAAAAAATGTGACAATGCGAGTGCGTACCTGGCCATGACGTGAAAAAAGGGTGCCTCGGGGGCCCAGGATGAAAAGTGGTCCAGGGATAGCCATAATGTAGGTGGTAGAACGCTGATCCTGTGGCTGAAGACGGTTCGAAAAATGGACGTCGTGGGCTCCCGGAATGATGAGTGGAAGTTTGGCAAAAACCCTATATATAGCTGTAGGGCCCACATTGCCACCTCATTTGTACCTGCTGC
>CBVK0100485569.1:0-18406 GCA_900067695.1 Picea abies
CCGATCTCACCTGCACCATAAATGAAAATCTCAGTAGCACCGGGATCTATCAAAACACTAAGGGTCTAGTCAGCGATGGTACCTTTCATCTCGTGCACCGTCGACTAGTGCTCTGCCTAGAGGTTATTCACCGCTGCATGAATCTGATGGGCCTTGCCCATATCACCCACTGTAGTGGGTCCGGTTGATCCAGACATGCTATTCCTCTCCACAGGACAGTCGCGCTGGTAATGTGGCTCTCCACACGTCCAACACCTCTTCTTTGGCCCAGTAGTCCTCATACCCGAAGTAGAAGATGATGGCCCACTAGCTTGGAACCCTGGTCTGTTCTATTGAACAGGCCTAAACTGCTGCTGTTGCAGGCGACACTATTGCTGGTGCTGTGGTCCCCTATAAGGTGTCTGCTACTGAGGTGGTGGTCGCCAAGGTGTAGTGAAAGTGGATCCCTTCTGGAAGCCACAATATCCTGATGTATGTCTCGTCAGTGTCTGATGTTGTGGTATTCCAGATGAACCCTGCCCTACTGCTCTCACTGGAGTCCTGGTTTGACCCCCACTGATAAGCTCCTCCGATGCTATGAGAGCCTTTTCGATAGAATCGTGCAAGGTTTGAGGCATCAAGATCCTAACATTTTCACGCAGACCACCGTTAAGGCCAAACACGAATCTGTTGACCTTCAGCTTCTCAATGTTAAGGTGTGGAGCATACCGAAGCAGCTCCATAAAACCTACCTCGTACTCGGGCACCGTATGACCTCCCTGTCGTTAGGCATTGAACTCATTGCGATGACGCTCAATGAATTCCTCTGAAAGATACCTCTCTCGGAACCATTCCTCAAACAGTTCCCATGGCACGTCTTCCATGGCCATGTTCAGGTGCAGTAGGAGCATCTTCCACCATAGAAGAGCAGTCCCCTTCAGTTGAAAGACCTCCATGCAAACCTTCATGTTGGAGGTATAATCGCGAAGGGAGAAGCACATCGCCATGTTCTCCAACCATGCCTCGGTGGCTGCGTCGTCTGGGGCACCGAAGAAATCAGGAAATTTGACCTTCTCGAGTTCATGGTGAATGCTACCAGTAGCAGCCTGTGCACGCGGTGGAACCTCAACGGGTGCTGGCGCCCTGGCCTCATTTCTATCCAAGCGGCTAATCAGTGCCTTGGACATGCGTTGAAAAGATCTCATCATATGGACCACGTCTCCAATTGCTATCTTCTCTTGTCCGAGAACCTGCTCGCCTCCCTAGGGGTTAAACCCCTCAGGCGTGGATGCTACTGGAGGCATCATGCCTCCTCCCCTAGCACCCTGTCGTCTGCCTTCGCGGCGTCCTCTAACCATGATTACCTTCACGCACACAATCAACTCGATCAGCAATAGTATAATCAAATCAAATCATGTCACGAAATTCGTAGCGAATCCCAAGTCGCGGGTCGAACCCACTCTGATACCATATGTAACGATCCTCCTCGTTACGACCACAAATCTCTTGTAACAAGTGATTTTTTTTTTTTGTGGGTGTGTGTGCGTGAGTGGACAAGGGAAACATACACATTCAACTGGGTGTCGCCACCCGACAAAAACAAGACGCAACCACGACGAACACAACAAGATGACATAAGACACACCTCAAGTAACTGTATGCAACTAACGATGATCAATCGACAATAATTAAGACTGACTACCCGCCCATCCTACCCTGCAAAGTTTAGGACCTCCAAGGCACATTAGCAATGCTCAAGCCCAGGTTCCCATTGATTTTAACCATTTAAGGTCTCAGGGATGGCGACTGTTCTAAGCAACATGGAGGTGTCTACATGCCGCCCGACACAAACAGACCAAGCAAATAATGGTTACAACCAAGTACCACATTAATTTAAACAAAGGACTACAATCTATATTAGTCTTAAGGCCATTCCAACTGGAAACTTTAGATCATGATTCATCATCAAGGTACCCTCTAAACATCATTCAAGGGACCTTATTTTGCAAGTCTGAACTTTGATTGGTTTAATAGTTAACAAGATGATTAGTCATTAATTACAATCATGAATTTAATGAATAGTCTAAATGTCATTAACCCAATAATTAACATTTCATTTTTAATCATAGACCGATAATTAACAGCATATACTAAAATTATTGACGCAATCATGGTAAAATTTACCTTAACATTCATTCGATGATCTAAGCTTGTAATTTGATTGACAATTATTATGAACCATTAATTGTCTCGACACGCCCTAATCATAAATCCATAATTAACGCAATATTCAAAATATTTTTTTGCAAGCGTATAATTTAACATTTACATTAACTCAATGAACTCAAATTATAATTCGATAGCCAGTAGATGTGAACCATTAATTAACACAACATCCCAACGATTATAAATCCATAGTCGGTGCAATATTCTAGAATTAATTAATGCAATTATTATAAAATTTACGTTAACATTAACTTACAATGATTGCAATAAAAAAGGACCTTCGGAAGTACTGTTATCTCCAAATAACAATTGTTACAATAACATTTGCATTCAACAGAATATATAAAATATCAATACTCTATGGAAGAAAAAAAAATAGAACTACTCCCTTTTAATCATAGAAAACGAGATAGCTCTATATAACCGATCAATTTTAACAAATTATCAATAAAAACACTATATCATTATCAACCGAGCATTGCTTCAATAGTAATCATCATGACCAAGTGTTATATTTATTCATGTTTCATTTATAATAATTAGTTATATCCACAACGAATAAAAGAAACTCAACTACTAGTAATGGAATGAGTTACACTTAAACTACAACAATAATGAATTGATACGGTGGTAACTAAACACTTAATAATAAGATTAATGAAGAACATAATACGACATTCATTAAAAGAATAACCAGATATATATATTTTTTATTTATCAACGAAAGGCAGAGATTCTATAGGGTGAGTTCTAGAACCCGAAACGTGTTGACTGATCTATGCTATTGACTAGCTCTCTTTTATTCAATGGATAAATCATAAATTTAAATTCACCAATCAAAAAGGAAAAATCTCAAGCAGGAAGTCAAAATAGCCATAATAAGACCAGAATTTAATGTAAAGGACAGAGCTAAGGTATAGGGAAGCGCTATAAATACACCACTGGTCGGTAATTCTGTGTGGTAAATTAACCTTTGAAATGCTAGGACGTGAATCTACGTCCCAGCCATTAAGGAATAGTTTAAACAGCCATCGCCGGGCATTGCACCCTCAAATTGGGAGCCACGCATACACAATAAAGCTAACATCCGGTTCGCTGCGGGTTCAACAAAAAATTGGGTGGATTTAAATAAGAAGTAGGTTTCTGGGTTTAATCCAGAAAATCGTGACCGTAAGAAAGGAAAACGAACAGTCAGGGCTGTCAACCATTCGCCCCCATTTTAGCGGTCCATCCGGCCTAAGGATACATAGTCAACATTGACACACCAGTCCCGAGGAACCACCACGAAGGGGTAGCGAGGAGAGCCCGAGGGTCACAACTATGCTGAAATATCATTTAATGAAAGGAAAACAGAAAGGGTAATCACCCGGTGGAAATGACAAATGAAAATACAGAAAAGATAGATCAAACTGCCAGATCGAAATTCCTCAACTAATCAAGAATAAAAAAAAATGCAAGAACGAATGCCATATCAGAATGCTAGATCGGCTGATCAAAGGAAAAAAAAAATACCAGAACGAAATGCCAGAACGAATGCCAGATCAACTGATCATAAGATAAAAAAAATACCAGAACGAAATGCCAGAACGAATGCCAGATCAACTGATCATAAGATAAAAAAAATACCAGAACGAATTCCAGAGCAGAATGCCATTTTCATAGTTTTAATTCCATAATAAACAATAGTATTATCTGTAAAAAAAATGACAGAACGATTACCAACAGGACGAGTTCGAAAATTTAGCTAAGATTGGCAGAGGTAAAGTGTAGATCTCTTATGCAGACAAATTCGCCTCTACAACGCCCTCAAATATAAGCAATCAATGCACCAACTAACAGTTCGTGCCCAGACTGCACAACTTCAGTCCAAAATTTTAATGCTAAGAAAAAAAAACTCCAGGAATGTGCAACCCAAGCTGGAGGAAGTGGCTTCGATTGGTGTGCCTAAAATAAAATGGTGGCAGAGGTCCAAAAACACCCCAAGAAGAGACATGCTGAAGACAGGAAAAAATAAAACAGGGTAAGATATGATCAACGGGAACCAAGCCCATAAATGTAGAGGCGACGCTCAGGACGTGCGCAGATAATGTGTCAAGGAAGGGTTCCGAAATGTAGGGCGTAAGCCCCTGCCTAAGTCCAAGATGATGCTAGGGAAAGGGTAAGGGTAAACACCCTTATTGACGAAGAGATTGACCAACTACGCAAGTTTAAAATGTTCAACAATGCATAATACGCAGAGTAAGTTTATCCATTTATGCATAAAAATGAAAGGTTAATTTATCCAACAATATGTAAAATGCAGAGTAAATGTATAAGATTAGCTAGTCAACCAAATACACCAATATACCGATCCCAGCATGAGTCACAATGCATTTTATTCTACCAAATTAAAAATCATACCTTTGCCTTATCGCTTGCTCCGTGTGTCATCTTCGTGCTCCATGCCTCTCCCGCTTGCTGACCATCGAGACCTCATCGGTACCTCCTAGCCAATCTCTAGGGTTACTCTGCTTCCCCCTTAGCCCCCCAAGACGCAAAGGGGCCACACACTATCTAGATGGTACGTCTAGTTCCCAGCTCGCCTCGCAAGGCCGAGCTACCACTCTTATCCGAGCTAGAAAATCCCAACTCTCCACAAGTAATCAGTCAATTTACAAATCTGGCAGTGTAACATTACACTAACAGCTGATCCCCTACTTCGTCCTCCTTCCACTCTTTTATAGAGTTTTTGAACCTCCCAACTTTCCCAAAATCGTTTTTAATTTAAGTTTTATTGAAAATCCTCTAAAATTTCTCTGTCGTACAAGTGTCATTCATCCCCCACGTTTCTCCATTAACTAATCTCTTTAATTAATTAAATTGTCTATTTCCCCCACCCACCTAGAGTTACTCCTATTTTCACTCCTAGGTGTCCCTAGATTCCCTTACATGTTTTAAATACTTTCCCTAAAAAAAGATGTTGTTAATTTAGCTCAAATTAGAAGGTTCTTAATTGCAGATTCCTTACTATTTTGACCTCGCCTTTTACCATAAGTTCCCCTTTTTCCCTTATTATGTTTCCCCCCATTCCTTAGTTTCCTAATTTTTTATTATCCCCTTCTTTCCCCTTTTTATTAGAACCAAAATGGCAGTTGCG
Organism: Picea abies; assembly: GCA_900067695.1. NCBI lineage: Eukaryota > Viridiplantae > Streptophyta > Pinopsida > Pinales > Pinaceae > Picea > Picea abies. The sequence goes on from CBVK0100485569.1 coordinate 5,342, forward strand.
CTATTTAGTCTTTTCCCTTTATTATTAATTTAAAATCTTTTTATACTTCCACAAGTTAAATAATTTATTTCTTCTTTACAATTTAAAACCATGGATTTTAATTAAATTATTACTCTCTTCATTTTACCCCATAAATTTATGAAGACTGAAACTATTACTTAAGTGGTTTTTAGTCTAAATTTTTATTTTTATTTTTATAGGGTCTTTTTCTTAGGGTTAAACAACATTTTACCCTAGAGAAGTTTTAGACTTCGATTTAGATTCTGAACTAGGCGACAATTATTTAGGGAAGTTGTTTAAGAATTTCTTAATGTGTTAAAAGTCTTAGGGCCATCTAGGTTTGTTCCTTCATCAACATCAATGCGACATGCTCTTCAGGACGCACCACGTGCTCCAAGGGTGCCACTCGCTTCTTGTGTTTCTTTTGCGCGACGTGCCCTTCAGGATGCACCACGTGCTCCAACGGTGCCACTTGCCAACTTGACTAATTGGTAGACATCAATAACCCCTGGAGTTAACACTCCACCAGGTGAACTTGTGGGAGACTAAGGGCTTCTAAGGAATAAGGCCCCCGCCTTATTGCACACCCCTTAGAGTCATCGTGAGCAACTGTCATAGTCTTCCCTCACGACATCGTGGATCCTCTCGAGCTAGGTAATCGTTAACCTACAGTTCGAGCCAGGGCAAGAGTGATAGTAGGCTGTGGCAGGGTTGCTGTCCACACCTCTCCCTCAACCTATCCGGTAATCGTGTGTAACCCCTTTACTTCATATGTGAGTCTGGTAGGCAAGCTATCATCAGCCTACATCATCAACAATCGTGTCAGAACATGTCCACATCATATCATCAAGTCAATGAAATATCACAGTAAATAAATCAACCCAAATAGCACACTCCCTGACTTAATCCAGTGTCCAAGGGGTTCCATCGATACCTATGAATCCTCAAGGTCCAAAACCCTACACACTCAATAAAATAGAGTCAATAGCACCTGTCTATGTCAAAGCAGTAAAACATCAGGTCATCTATCATAACGCATCATAATCAAGGACAAGAGTTTTAATATCATAATAGTCCAGATCACTTGTGAGCAAGTGTCCTCAAAGAATAAGTTTTCTCAGTGCACCAGAGCGGGATGTTACATTACTGGTCATCGAAGCCATTGTTTTGGGTTTGTTGATGTTGTCCTTTAGTTTATAGGCATTGTCTTTCTTGTGTCGGGCGGGTAGTCATTTTTATTTGTCTATTGATTATCGCATGTTTCATCGAGTTGCATGATTTGCTAGTATGTTGATTCATTGTTGTCTATTGCCTAATCTACGTGCGTTGTGTCCGTCGTCTAGTTGTGTTGTTTAACTGTTGTCATTGTTTCTTTCCTGCTTAAAAAAAAACCAAAAAAACAATTGTTTTCATTGAGTCACCTGTATTCGTAACGACGGGGTCGTTACATATGGTATCAAAGTTGGTTCGACCTGTGACTTGGGATCACTATGGATTTTTTTAAGGAGATGTTATATTATAAGGTTGCTAATTAAGTTGATTGTGTTCATGTAGGTAATCATGGTTAGAGGATGTCGTGGAGGCATATGACAGGGTGATAGGGGAGGAGGTGTGATGCCCCTAGTAGAATCCATGCCTGAGGTGTAATGAACCTCAAATTTATCATAAAAACAAAATTTCCTTTTCTATGACATAAATCAATTTTATTTTAAGCTTAGAATTTAAGAGAAGGAATGGTTTTTATCTGTCCATAAGGATATTATTACACCAGTCTAATCTATTCGAACAAAAAATATTCTGTGGGTAAATTCCTTCCATGACTCTATTACTTCCCTAAATTCTCAAACTACACCAGCATACTCAAATGTATAAAGGAAATTTCTAAACTTAGGTTAAAGGAACCCTTGATGTTTAGAGGGATAAAGATCAGAAGGGATAGCACCTTTGAAGTACTTAAATCAAGGCAGGGATCGAAGATCATCTCAAAGAGTCAAGATTCGGTGGTAGAATGCCAAATCATTTTGTCCAGATATCCTTAGAAGAACGGATGGTGAAATTTCCTTGGGAAAGGTACCGAAATCTCATGGACCGTTGGATCTCATAGATTTGTGCAAAAGTTAAGACTGATCGTCCTTTAGTGTTCAGAGGCTCAGGAGGAATAGAATCCGTTGGATGAGAAGCAACAGGAGCCGTTGATCTCATGCCTTGAAATTCACTAATTCGGAGTTCGGGTTTTTGGAGCAGCAAGGAGGTTTATAGATGCTACATCGTGAACTCTTGGTTCATGAAAATCCTGAAAGAATCGGGTCCGTTGATCTCTCGAGGGGAAAATTTATGGCATTTCATCTTCAGGGAAAATGGAGGGTAAAATCTCATACTTTGGGGATTAGGAGGAAAGGTTGGAGTTACATCGCAACCCTTACAAACCCCGAAATCGTGATGCACTCCGAGGAGATAGCCCAGGTCACAAGGTGTGGTCACATGGGCGGAGGCTATAGGAAGAGCCAAACCCATTAATCCCTTTTCGACATTTTGGGACCCAACAAATCGAAAGGCTTAGAACGTTCCAACCGGAGTCATGAAGTCTTGAATCGTGGAACCTTGAAATACTGGGACCATAGTCATTTATTGAATACTATGATGACAGGTTTCTTCGTGGGTCTTTCTACTTCATCTATTGAAATGGTCTGTACAAAGTACTAACTGTACTGGTATCCATATACCTTCTATATATATATATATATATATATATATTTATTTATTTATTTATTTATTTAAATCTATAAGTACTATGTGTACATGCCTCTTCCAAATTCAATTATTCAAAGGTAGGTCTACTAGAAATTCAATTACAGAAGTAAATCGGTGCATATAAATAGTTCAGTATCTTTCAAGCTCATCTTTACATAGACAATCCTACCTTGAAATATGATTTCAGAGTTAAAATCTTATTCTGTAGGTGGATTTGTTCTTTAATTTCATATGTAGATAGTTTTGGTCTAGCGTTTGGATTCAGGAGGAACCATTCCCTGGATTTAGTGATTGATTACAACTTCTCACAATGCACCGATGTCATCCATGGAAATTATTTTGTCTTAGCACAATTAGAGGTATAAAATCAGATGCACAAATCATTCAAGCAAAGATTGAGCATAATTTAAAAAAAAGGGTTAAACACAAAGTGGACATTTCAGCATTCGGGACTCATTGTTACAGAATCACGGAGTTCCTTTGTTTTACCAAACCCCAAAATATGACACCCGAAATGTAGGGCCCACAGTCCCTTCGCATTTCGCATTTCAGCATTTCATGTATCATCTTGTTTGAACGACAGTTGTTTGTAAACCCCGACATCCCGAACCCCGAAATCCTGAAATGTGGGGCCCACAGTCCCTTCACATTTCGCAATTCGGTTTTTCGTGTTTCAATTTATTGAATGTTAGGTGTCCATAACCCGAACATCCCAAACCTAGATCATTAATGTAACTTGGCACATGAAAACATTTTTTTTTGAGTTCGGCGTTTTTAATCGCCAAAAACCCAATTAACCTCTATTTTTCACAGCATTCAGTTGTCCAAATTAAAAGGGGCATTCAGATTTCATTATGTCCTAAAATCTCAAATACCAGGGTTATTGCCTTGAAGACAGACCCTATTTTCAACGCTAGAAGAAAACAAAATTGGATCGACATACTCTAGATCTATAATACTAAATCATTTTATCCCATTTCGGCATTCCCTATAATCATTACCCAAATGGTTCAATTATGCCATAGCGATTATTTAGATTGGAGATAAAGGTCCGAGTAAAGTTTTGATTCTATCTTTTTCTTCCAAAATAATATATATGCATATAAATACATGAGTCTATAAGTATAAACCTACTCAATCTAGATCTGTCTAATATTACGATTACAAATTAGTAACCCTTGCCTATAGATGAATTTATACTATCAATTCACTTGCACACGAATAACTCTGTCTCGGGTTTTTAATTCTGGAGGGGTGATCCCTGAATTTAATTTCTTGATTATAAGACTTCATATAATGAACATATATCGTCTATGGAGGCCATCTCAACTTCGTACAGTTAGATACATTACAACAAATAGAAATAATCATTTACACAGTTACATTACAACAAATAGATATGATCATTCACACAGAGAAGGAAAAGTCTACATATCTGGAACAGTTTTACGGAAAGACAAAGGGAACAACCACGTTCCTCCAAATCATAGAATGGGGTAGCCAAAACCACTTGCCCGATTCACCGGCTATCCTGGCCATGAATCCATGAGGGCGAACTTGGAAACTCCTCCTCAGCACTGTCCTCAAATTCCAACAGCTATCCTCTTGCCTCACACTTATTCAATAGTTCTCATAACAACAAGGAAAATTTGTCTCAACGAGCTCCTCTTTCCTCACACTCAATCCATAGTGTTCATAATAGCAAGGGGAGCTCAAAATATTTCCCAGCATACTTGGCAGCATCCTGCCTCCTCGCATATGCTATATATCAATTTTTCCAAGGTTGTTTTCCCTCCCTTGGGGTGATTTTCGTAGCTTTCTAAACCCCTTATTTTTAGGGACTTCCAATGGCCAAATCTCTGATTTGTCACTTGTAATAATCATCCCAGAGGTAGTTCCAACTTGTTCCCCACTCATGGAGTCATGGTCAGTTGATTTTAACATGGTTGTTCCATTTGTCCTCCTGTAATTAATATGAATCTTTTGTTTTTATACAAGTGTCATAGTCAAATAGTTAGTTGAGTCCCAATCAAAACTCTACCCAATAGTCATAATAATTAATTACAAATATCAAATTCAAAATTTGGAATTACCATAAATGGAAATTTTTTTCCAAATTCGAATTTACTAAAAATGAAATTAAATTTCTAGCAAATTTAACTTTCAAAAATATTTTATTTTTGGGGATATCACATCCTTTCCCCCTTCAGTAAAAAACTATCCTCAGTGTCCATTCCTTTCCTGGAACAGGATTGGATGAGATTTCCACAAATATCCCTCCAACTCCCAAGTGGCCTCCTCAGGACTAAAGTGCTTCCATTGCACCTTTACCTAAGTGACGACTCTATTCCAAAGTTTTATTTCTCTTCAGTCCAGAATGTGCAGAGGCTCCACCTGGAACTCACCTTCGGGTTCCACCTACACCAAGTTCCAATCAATCCTATGAGTAGGGTCATGAATATATTTTTTTAACAAAGAAACATGAAATACATTATGAATTCTTAGATTAGCTAGAAGTGCAAATTGATATGCTACGGGTCCAATTCTATCTAGTATCTCGAAGGGCCCACAAAACCTGGGTTCCATCTTGGCACAGTTCCCTAGCTTCAATGAGCTTTTTCGGGCTTTGACCTTCAAATAAACATGGTATCCTACTTAAAATTCCAAGTGTCTTCTTTTCTGAACTACATAGCTCTTCTTCCTGTCCTGTGCTTCTTTGAACTTTTGTTGTGCCTTCCTTACCATGTTCTCCATTTCTTGGAGCCCCTCTGGTCCAACCATGAGTCAGTCAACCAGGTTGTCCCAACTAATTAGATTTGTACACTTTCTACCATACAATATTTCGAAAGGGCTCAACTTAGCCGAAGTCTGGTACCCATTGTTATATGCAAATTCTACCAAGTGTAGGTAGTCTTCCCACTTGTTTGGTTTTGTTCTTACATACATGCAGAGCATATCCTCTATGATTTGGTTTTTCCTTTCGGTCTATCCATCCATTTGGGGATGATAACTCGTACTAAAATTCAAATTAGTATTTAGACCTGCAAAGAATTCCTTCCAAAAAGTGGATGTGAATTTTACGTCTCTATCTAAAATCACGATTTTAGGAATACCATGCAGTCTAAAAATTTATTTCATGAATATTTCAGCAATGTTTATAGCTTTAAAAGTATACTTTATAGGAATAAAGTGTGCATACTTACTGAGTTTATTGATTAAAACCATGATAGAATCATTATGTTTATGAGTTTTAGGCAAACCTGTTATAAATTCCAATGATATGGTCTCCCATTTCCATTGTGGTACCGGTAGTGGCTGTAATAGGTCGGTTGGATGCTGGTGTTCGGCCTTAACTTGCTGACAATCTTTGTACCTAGCCAAGTACTATGCTATTTTTCCCTTCATATTAGGCTAGTAAAATAGATTTCTGACTGTTGTTATTGTTTTCTGGTAACCTGGGTGGCCAGAATATGATTTCTTATGCCCTTCGTCTAAAACAGTTAATTTTAACTCTATTGAATCTGGTATGTATAGTCTGTTTTTAAATCTTAATAGTCCCTTCTTGTCGATATTTATATCTGGTTTATCTGAGTTTGTGATACTATTTTGAAATTATTCCACCATCTTAGTGTAATTTCCATCGTTAATACCTGTCATCCTTATTCTTTGTTCCAGATCACTTTCTTCCCTGCTGATATTTATCTCAAATAACCCATGGACTCTTCTGCTTAAAGTGTCTGCTAATTTATTTTCCTTACCCTTGATATGTCTGACCTCAAAGTCAAATTCAATCAAGAAGGCTAGCCACCTTGCTTGTCTTGCATTAAGGTCTAGTTGGTTAAACAAATATTTCACTCCGCTATTATCCGTCAATAGTAGGAATTTTCTGCCCATTATATAGTGTCACCACATTTTTAAGGCATGTATTACTGCTGCCAATTCTAAGTCGTGAGTGACATAATTTCGCTCGTGTTCTTTTAATTTCCTGTACTTGTAACAAATCACGTGCCCTTCCTGAGTTAGGACACCACCGAGTCCCTCTTTACTTGCATCAACACATACTGTGAAGTCTTTATTTGGGTCTACTACCTTCAAAATGGGCGTGGATGTCAATAATTCTTTCAGCTTGTTAAAACTATCTTGACACTTTTGCGACCAGTTAAACTTGATCCCTTTCTTTTGTAATGATGTGATAGGGTAGGCTATCTTGGAAAACCCTTCTATAAACCTGCGATAATATCCAGTGATTCCCATGAATGACCAGATATCTGCCACATCCTTAGTTACTGGCCATTCCATAATGTCTTTTATATTTTCTAGGTCTATGGAAATACCTTCCGAGGAAATGACATGACCTAAATATTATATTTCTTTTTGATAAAGTCACATTTGTCGAATTTTGCATATAGTTTGTGTTTCCTTAATGTTTGCAAAACTATTCTTAAGTGTTCATCATGTTCCTCCTCCATTTTAGAATAGACCAGAATATCATTGATAAATACTACTATGAAATTGTCTAAGTACTGATTGAAAATGTTGTTCATCAAGAACATAAACATGGCCGGTGCGTTAGTGAGTCCGAAAGGTATGACTACAAACTCGTAGTGTCTGTATCTTGTTCGAAAATCTGTTTTGTTTATGTCCTGGTCCATTATTGTAACTTGATGATAACCAAATCCTAAATCCATTTTTGAAAAGATCTTGTCCCCACCAACTTGATCAAACAGATCATTTATCCTTGGTAAGGGGTGTTTGTTCTTAATAGTCATTTTTTTCAGTTGTCTATAATCGATACATAGTCTTAGAGTACCGTCTTTCTTTTTCACAAAGAGGACTGGTGCTCCCCATGGCGAGACACTTGGTCTGATGTACTCTTTGTCCAACAATTCCTATAATTGTATTTTTAATTTTGTAAGTTCTGGTAGACTCATTCGGTAGGGTGATTTTGAGATAGGGGCTGATCCAGGTAGTAATTCTATGGAGAAATCTATTTCCCTTCTAGGAGGTAATTCTGGTATCTTATCTACAAACATGTCTCCGAATTCACGTAGGACAACAAAGTCTTCAACTTGGGATTATCTTCCTTTTCTAATAGATTTGTCACTTGGATGGCGTAAACTTGACATCCCTTTCTAATACATTTCTTGAGTTTCATCGCTGAAACTTGTCTGACTGATACAGGTTTTGGTATGCCTTGGGCTGTTCTAACAGTGCCAAAATTATCTTTATAGCTAAGTATCGTTGTATAACAGTCTAGTATTGCTTTGTGTTGTTCCAACCAATCCATCCCGATAATCATATCATAAGATCCTAGTGGTAGGATGTTCAGATTGTTCCTTATCTTTTGACTATCTAAGATGAACTGAAGATCAGAAATAAACTTAACAACTTTTCTTTTAGTACTTGTTTCTAGGTGTACAAGCCAATATTTTGTGTGCTTTTTTTTCTTAAGTTTATTCGACTCTACTACATCGGGAGTAATATAACTTAATGTAGCTCTCAGGTCAATTAAAATATAAATTCAAGTGTCATGGATTTTACCTTCGATTTCTACCACCGAGGACTAGTGGTTAGCTTGTCGACCATCTATGGCTACATTTATCTGATGCAAACTTCTGCCCATGTCTCCCACTGTGGAGGATTCCTACAAATTATGAACAACAGTTATGTTGGCTGCAATTAAACGTGGACAGTTCCTCCTTAGATGAGGTTCTCCACACTCCCAACACTTTAATGTCTCTCGGGAGTTGTCCCCAAACTTCTTCGTTCCCAGGTTTATTGATTTACCACTACCTTGCGTATTCAGATGATTGTAGTGAAAATCCTTCCTTGGGAATCTTTTTGCTGCAACCTGATAAGGAGTTGGATAGTATCCCTTCTTCCATTGGTTCATTTGATCTTGCTTCTTATCCTTCAAGGTCTTGGAAAACTCTTATCCCTATTTATACTAGTCATAGCACATTCGTGCTTTCCTCAATACCTCGCTCAAGGATTTGGGGCTGTCAAACTCAATTCTGTCCCAGTAGGCCTATGGTAAATAGCTTAAGAATCGTTTGATTTTTACCTTATCCTCCCGGATGTACAGTTGAACCTTAGTAGTTCCAAAGATTTATTTATAAGGTCCTCCATCGTCATCTATCTGAGTCGTAACTCATAAAATTATTTCATCTTCCTTTCATAATATCTTTCAGAAAGGTATAGTTTCTTGAAATACTTATTAAAGTTAGACCATTTCAATTGTTTCTCCTTTAGGCCCTTGGCCAATTTCAGGTCCTGCCACCAAATGTTGGCCTTCCCCTTTAGATTTTAGATGCCCATTCTGACCTTCATGTTGCTAGAATAGTTGTAGATCTAGAAGTATTTTTTTATGTCCAACAACCATGCCTCAGCTTCTTCTCCTGTCCTAGATTCTCCATCAAAGATAGTTGGTTTAATATTTTTAAATTCCCCTTCAAGGTGTTCACTTTGTTTTCTTTTTCTGTCTGGTATGGTTTTGTCTTCAACGGAAGGTGTCCCTTCAGATGAACTGTCTTCTTTTTCTGTTTCCTCACTAGAATTCTTGGAGGCCCTTTTACTGACCTCCTCATCATGTTTATCATATTATGGACTTTTCTTGGTTACTATACTATGCAGCAGGACTTCATTTATCTCTTGTTGTTCCTACTGTGCTTCCTTCAATTTTTTGTTGTCGGCCTTGAAAACCTGCAGTTCAACAATAAGGTTCCTCATTGTTTCCAACACCTCCGTGGGTGAGCTTCCATCACTGTTATGTCTTGGATCTCCAAGAGGCCCTTGCTGTAGATTCCCTTCCATCCTGATTTCTGCACCTTCTTGGGCTACCATAGTCAACACAAAACAGAAAGGATTTTTGTTTGTAACCACAAGATTTATTAGTATTTTCATAAATCAGAATATATACTAAGCAATTAATGTGGCCTTGTTCAGGCCCATTGTTGTAACTTTTGCTCTGATACCATATGTAATGAACCTCAAATTTATCATAAAAAAAAAATTTCCTTTTTCTTATGACATAAATCAATTTTCGTTTAAGTTTAGAATTTAAGAGAAGGAACAATTCATCTCTATCCATAAGAATATTATTACACTAGTCTAATCTATTCAAACAAAAAAAATTCTTTGGGTAAATTCCTTCCATGACTCTATTACTTCCCTAAATTCTCAAACTACACCAGCATACTCAAATGTATAAAGGTGATGTCTAAAATTAGGTTGAAGGAACCCTTGATGTTCAAAGGGATAAAGATTAGAAGGGATAGCACCTTTGAAGTACTTAAAAGGAGGTGGGGATCGAAGATCATCTCGCAGAGTCAAGATTCGATGGTAGAATGACAAATCATTTTGGCCAGATATCCTTAGAATAACGGATAGTGAAATTTCCTTGGGAAAGGTACCGAAATCCCATGGACCGTTGTATCTCATAGATCTGTGCGGAAGTTAAGACTGATCGTCCTTTAGTGTTCAGAGGCTTAGGAGGAATAACATCCATTGGATGAAAAGCAACAAGAGTCATTGATCTTATGCCTTGAAATTCACTAATTCAGAGTTCGGGTTTTTGGAGCAGCAATGAGGTTTGTAGATGCTACATCGTGAACTCCCAGTTCATGAAAATCTTGAAAGAATCAGGTCCATTGATCTCTTGAGGGGAAAATTTCTAGCATTGTGTCTTCAAGGAAAACAGAGGGTAAAATCTCAGACTTCAGGGATTAGAAGGAGGAAAGGTTTGAGTTACATCGCAACCCTTACAAACCCAGAAATCGTGACACGCTCCGAGGAGATAGCCCAAGTCAGAAGGCGTTGCCACGTGGGCGGAGGCTATAGGAAGAGACAAACCTGTTAAACCCTTTTCGGAATTTCGATACTTGGGAAATCAAAAGTCTTAGAACGTTGCAACCGGAGTGCGATGTCCCGAATCGTGAAACCCCGAAATACTGGGCCCATAGTCATCTATTAAATACTATGATGACAGGTTTCTGCGTGGGTATTTCCACTTCATATATTGAAATGATTTGTATGCAGTACTAACTGCACTGGTATCTTTATACCTTCTGTACAAATATATATATATATTTAAATCTATAAGTACTATGTGTACAGGCCTTTTCCAAATTCAATTATTCAAAGGCAAGTCTGCTAGAACTTCAATTACAGAAGTAAACCGATGCCTATAAATAGTTCGGTATCTTTCAATCTCATATTTACATAGACAATCCTACCTTGAAATATGATTTCAGAGTTAAAATATGCTCCTGTAGGTGGATTTTTTCTTTAAGTTCATATCTAGATAGTTTTGGTCTAGCGTTTGGATTCGGGAGGAACCATTCCCCAGATTTAGTCTTTGATTATAACTTCTCACAACACATCGATGTCATCCATGGAAATTATTTCGTCTTAGCACAATTAGAGGTATAAAATTAGATGCACGAATCATTCAAGCAAAGACCGAGCATAATTTAAAAAAAAAGGGTTAAACGCAAAGTGGACATTTTGGCATTCGGGACTCACTATTACAGAATCACGGAGTTCCTTTGTTTTACCAAACCCTGAAATCTAACTCTTGAAATGTAGGGCCCACAGTCCCTTCGCATTTCGCAATTCAGAATTTCTCATATCATCTTTTTTGAATGATAGGTGTTCGTAAACCTCGATGTCCCGAACCCTGAAATCCTGAAATGCGGGGCCCAGAGTCCTTTCACATTTCTCAATTCGGTTTTTCGTGTTTCAATTTATTGAATGTCAGGTGTTCGTAACCTTGACATGCTGAACCTTGAAACCCCGATCATTAATGTAACTTGGTGCATGGAAACCTTTTTTTTGAGTTCGATGTTTGTAGTCGACGAAAACCCAATTGACCTCTATTTTTCACAGCATTTAGTTGCCCAAATTAAAAGGGGCATTTAGATTTCGTTATGTCCTAAAATCTCAAATACCAAGGTTATTGCCTTGAAGACAGGCCCTGTTTTCAATGCTAGAAGAAAAAAAAATTGGATCTACATACTCTAGATCTATAATACTAAATCATTTTATCCTGTTTCGGCATTCCCTATAATCATTACCCAAATGTTTCAATTCTACCATAGTGATTATTTAGATTGAAGATTAAGGTTTGAGTAAAGTTATGATTCTATCTTTTTCTTCCAAATAATATATGCATATAAATACACGAGTCTATAAGTATAAACCTACTCAATCCAGATCTATCTGATATTAGGATCACAAATTAATAACCCTTACCTATAGACGAATTTATACTATCAATTCACTTGCACATGAATAACTTGTTGGCAGCCAACCCATTTTTTTCGATTACTCCCAAAAAGCTGCCTACACCCCTCGTCGTATTACGACGTATCATTGTCGCATTGTGCTAATAGACATTCGTCTCATTTTTGCAACCATTACAATTCAATTTCGACTCAGTTTTCACAACTGCAAGTGTGAAAACACCTCTTTCGTTGATTAGACTGTCGTCGTCTTTGGTTGATTTGTTGGTTGACACTTTGATCACTGGTTTATCATTTGATTGCTAAAGGTTTTATCAGACTTATGTTTCGATCATTATCTCACCTTGATTGCGCATTTGGATATATTTCACTGTTAAACCTTTGGGCATGAAAGTTATTGGTCTTATTTATGAAAATTATAATGAATCTGGTCATATTGTTTTTATCCTTGCTATGGGATTTCATTCGATTCTTATATAAACAAATTTTATTTCATGGCTCTAAGACTTTGGGATACAAACACATATGGTATACACCAAATACATTGGCAAGTTCATAAAGGTTTGATAAGAATGGTGCCAAGGCGCATAAGTTAATCGTATTCGATTTTACCAATCGATACTTGGCTTGCAATGTTTACAAAGCAGATTATACGATGAATGATATAACCTCGAGCTGTATGTTATCACTAAACTCTGTGATTAAGCAACTGAATAAACGATGGAATTGGCACGTTAAATTGGTATTTAATGCTAGTACTGTGGTGGTTTTAAACTGAACACTTGGCGCGTTGATAGCATGTGATATGTTGTTTCTGACCTGGATAAATGGCACGTAGAAGTGGTGATTCACCCATCCGCTGGTTGATGCATTTGATTTAATGATTATGGTTTAACAGCTCTGAACAGGTAATCAATGCTATGCGTGGCGGTGGTAATCCCACCACCTTTGCACGCATGGAGTAATAATCGGTCTCGTCGGGCATTCAAACCTGGAAACTCTCTCCTATCCACTCTGTGCATTCGGTGTGAAACCCTACCATGAGCAGGGGTTATGGCGCCTGTTGTGAGGG
>CBVK0100485570.1:0-18406 GCA_900067695.1 Picea abies
CGGTAGGCTGCTAGACATGGTTGTTGGGCTCCCGTACTGTTTTTCTTTCTCTCTAACACAGAACTCCGATCTCTAAGGTGTCCAATAATGGAGGAAAATATGGCTGAAGGAGGTCCACATTGAACACTTGATGTAGAACAAGGAAGGGTGGACTGTTGAGCTCAAACACATTGCTACCCACAACCTTGGTGATAGTGTAAGGCCCATAGAGAAGTGGGAGAAGCTTACAATGGGGACCTGTGAGATGCTCCTTTTGAAAATGTAACCAGACTTTGTTGCCAACCTGAAATTGGTGTGGTAACATGTGTTTATCATGGCACTACTTGTACTTAGCATTTGATTTCTGCAAAATCTCCTAGACCTGTTAGCGAATGTGTTGAATCTTCTTAATGAATCTGGTGTCTTTTTTGATCGCAAATTGATTATGGAAAGAGTCTATCTGCATGGTGGCAAGAGGAAGTGCAACATCAATGGGTCCTAAGGTTTGGAATTCCAGACCCACCTGAAATGGGCTATGGTCGATGGAGTTATGGAGAGCTCTATTGTAACTGTGTTGAACATAGGGGAGACTCTTGTCCCATGTACATGGATTCTTAGAATTGTACATGTGCAGGATGTGCACAATCATCTGATTGACGACCTCTGTTTGGTCGTCGTATTGGGGGTGGAAAGAAGTGGATTTTGTGAGCTTGATGTCCAACAGTGACCAGGGACTTGGCCAAAATGTGTTGAGGAACCTATTGTTCTGGTCAGAGATGATGGTTTACAGTATCCCAAAGTGTACCTGTAACATCCCCGACCATCCATGCCAGGCCACGCTACACCAGAGAACTCTTACTATTCTCTCTATGGAATATATTGTAACATACCCATCATCCAACTAAGATATGCCACATAAATTTTTCGAACTACATGCAATTAAAATATATACACACAGAACTCTTGCGGAAGCATTATATATAAAATGTAAACATACAAATAGATTTGTAAATACACATATTCACATTGAAATATCAGTAAATGTATACATGCAACATATGCAGGCAATACCCATAAAAATAAACACAGTTATAACCACACATATGATAACCCATAAAATAAGCATGTAAGTAATAATGAAACATGTAAATTTATCACACAAATCACACTTATCTTTGTAATAATGTCACCAACTACGTGTAGACCTTCCATGAACCTCCTAGCCTTAGACCACACTATTCATCACTCTCAACAGTGAGTCACCCCCGAGTTGGGACTAAACTCTACCCGAGTAAAGGGATTCGTAACCAGGATAAAGGCTCATATACAATAGGAAAGACTTTGTCTTAGGTGCCAACTCAAACTAAAAGCGTACAATCCCTCATTCCCCACATGCCTGTCTCACCCAGGAAGTGTGCCCCTTCTCTGCTCAACAGTCCTTCGATTGCCACACTTCCTTTTTGGGTTTAAGCAACAAGCCAGATAGGAAGTCTTAGAGCACTGTAGTTGTAGTTTATCATCTTCAGGAAATCAATTCCCTACAATTATCTCACCCAGATAATTTCTCACGGGCCTGACAACTTGCCTCTTCAATATCCCACAGGCCTGACAACCCGCTTCTTCAGTCCATCTCCCAAGCTAACCAGATACACCAACACAAAAATGGCTATGGATACAAGTTCAAGTACTGTCATGAAGATACAAAAGATAGCTCAATGGGTGTGTGCATGCTCATGGATGATTGAATGGATGATTGAATGATGGAAAAGATGGGGAAATGAATTAAGTCCCAACAATATGTATGCATGTCTCCAAGTTGACACTTGTCATGTTGGGAGCTACTTTGGCCTACTTGTCCCCAACTTTAGAACTTAAGCTAAAATAATTATCCATACTTTATGTTTTAAGAAATATTAATATGATATTCCTTTTTTGCTTAAGCTCCCTATCTTATCCCCTTTTCCTTAACTTTTAGGCCCCTCCCTTTCCCTAACCAGTGGAGTTTAGTCCCCCATACTATTTTATCGTGGTCGGTCTACACGTAGTGATGTATTTTATATTATGATGAGACATATACAAAAATAGGTGCACTGGCCTTTAACATCTAGGCTATCCATCCTAATCAAAACATAAACATCCTAGCTTATAATAACTGGCTCACTAGCCTATAAAACACAACATATATACAAAAGGCTCCCTGTCCTCTATATCATGTGCGGTATCTAGGAATGTGCACACTTCATCATTTTACTGCGTAGTACATGCACGCACTATGCCATGAAAGGTGCATAAACAAATGATATCAAACAACTCGCCAACTTAGGTACATTTTCATTTACATTAAAATTAGGTTCGGCCTAGGGATATTACAATCCCCTCCCCTTATTTATGCACTATCCTCAGTGCATTATGTACTCATACACAACAAAATTTTGAAAATCCTCAAAAAGAAGTGGGTATTATGCCAGTATTGCATCCTCATGGTCTCAAGTAGTGTCCTTAGGACTGTACCAGGTCCATTGGACCTTTACAAGCCCTATGTCTTGATTCCGGAGCTGTTTGATTTTCTGGTCCAGAATGTGTACCGAATGCACTTGAAAAGCGCCTTCTTGCTACACCTGAATCACATTCCAATCAATAACATGATTAGCATCAGGTATATATTTCTTGAGTAATGATACATGTAATACATTATGAATAGACAGAGATGCATGCAATGCAATCATATAATCTACTGGACCAGTCCTCTCTAGGATTTCAAATGGCCCACAATATCCAGCTACCAACTTTGAACAATTTTCCAACTTCAGGTAACTTCTGTTGACTTTCACTTTCAAGAATACATGATCACCCACTTTAAATTCCCTGTGAGTTCTGCCCTTATCAAAATAACTTTTCTGCCTGTCTTGGGTAGCCTTTAAATTTTGTTTTATTTTTATCATTTTCTCCTCCATTTCCCTGAGAAAATCTGGCCCAACCACTGCTCTGTCTGTTGGGTTATCCCGTCTTACTGGTGTGTTGCACTTTCTTCCATAAAGTGCCTCAAATGGGCTCATCTTTAGAGATTCTTGGTACCCATTGTTATAATAAAACTCTACCAAGTGTAGGTAGTATTCCCATTTTGATGGTTTATCCATCACATACATACTCAACATATCTTCAATCACTTGATTCACCCTCTCTATTTTCCCATCTGATTCTGGATGATAAGTTGTACTAAAATACAAATTTGTTCCAAATCCATTAAATAACCCCTTCCAAAATTTCGAGGTAAATTTTTTATCTCTGTCAGACACAATTGTCTTAGGTACACCATGTAATCTAGCAATTTCCTTCATATAAACATTAGCGATGTTGGCTGCCTTGTGAAGGAGATTAACTGGAACAAAATGGGCAACTTTAGTAAGCTTATCCACCACTACCATGATAGAATCATGTTTCTTGTTTGTTCTGGGAAGTTTGGTGATGAAATCCATTGTTACAACTTCCCATTTCCACTCAGGAATGGGTAATGGTTGTAGCAAACCAGTTGGGTATCTATGCTCAGCCTTTAATTTTTGACATTCCAAACATCTGGCAATAAAATCAGTAACCTCTTTCTTCATTCTTGGCCAATAATATTGGCTCTTGACAACTGCAATAGATTTATGATATCCTGGGTGCCCAACATAAGGCACATTATGCATTTTTCTCAATATTAGGTTTTTCAATTCCTGAGAATTTGGTACATAAATTATGCCCCTGTACATGATAATTTCATCAATATCTAGCTTATATTCTTCATTTTTCTGTTGCAAAATACCTTGTTGTGATTTTTCCACTAATTCCTTGTATTGCAAATATGATTTGGCAACCTCTGTAATTTTGTCTTTCAAATCTAATTGGTACATGATAATGGTTGTAGCATGAAATTCATGTACTCTTATGTTGAATGCATCAACCACTTTATTCTCTTTTCCCTTGATATGATTTATATCAAAGTCATATTCATTTAGAAATTCTAACCATCTGGTTTTCCTAGCATTTAGAGTTGGCTGATCAAATAAATATTTTAGACCATTATGGTCTATTCTCAGCTCAAACCTTTTCCCCATAAGGTAGTGTCTCCATTTCCTCAAGGCATGCACTATGGCTGCCAACTCCAAATCATGAGTGGCGTAGTGTCTTTCATGCCCTTTCAACTTCCTTGATTCATAACATATAACAAACTCATTTTGAGTGAGGACTCCACCAAGTCCTTCTTTACATGCATCTATGCATACAATGAAGTCTTCATTTGGGTTTGCAATCCTTAGTATTGGAGCACTTGTTAATAATTTTTTCAAGTGTTGGAAACTCTTTTCACAATCCAATGTCCACTGAAACTTCACACCCTTTCTTTGCAAGGAAGTGATTGGGTCTGAAATCTTTGAGAATCCTTCAATAAATATCCTATAGTTGCCTACAAGGCCTATGAATGATATTACTTATGTCACATTCTTCGGTGCTGACCATTCTCTAAAGGCTTCTATCTTCTCAAGATCCACTGCTATCCCATCCTTTGAAATGATATTCCCCAAATAATGAATTTTCTTCTGATAAAATTAGCACTTGCTCAACTTGGCATACAACTTATGCTCCCTTAATACTTGCAACACCATCCTCAAATTATGTTCATGAAATTCTTCTGACGTGGAATATATAATAATGTCATACAAAAATACAATGACAAACTTGTCTAAATATTCTCGTAAAACACCATTCATTAAGCACATGAAAATAGTTGGTGCATTTGACAACCCAAATGGCACCACTGTGAACTCATAATGACCATACCTTGTCCTAAAGGCGTTCTTGCTGATATATTCCTCTTTAATCCTTACCTGATGGTATCCTGACCTAATATCTATCTTTGAAAATATCTTTGCATCCTTCAATTGATCAAAAAGATCATCAATCATTGGCAGAGGATACTTGTTCTTAACGGTCACTTTATTCAAATGTCTGAAATCAATGCACAATATTAATGTTAAATATTTCTTCTTCTCAAACAAGACTGGGGCACCCGACCAAGGTGACACACTTCAACATATATACCCCTTCTTCATAAGCTCTTCAAGTTAAATTTGCAACTCCTTCAGCTCTAGGGTACTCATTCTATAAGGATTCTTTGACACTGGAGCTACTCCAGACATTAAATTTATAAAGAAATCAATATCTCTCTTTGGGGGTAGTCCTGGTAACTCCCTAAACACATGTTCAACATTTTCCTTATCTTTAGGTGTCTCTTCCATATGTGCTACAAATATTTGACACCCTTTTTTGTAACATTTCTTCAGCTGCAATGTTGAAATGTCTCAGATGGTTATTTCCCTGGGAATTCCCTGCACCTTCCTTAGGGTCCCTTCCTCATCCAAGCAATTAAAGACCTTTTTATGATAGTCTAGGATGGCATGATGTTGTTCCAACCAATCCATCCCAATTATAAAGTCATAGGAACCTAAAGGCAAGATGTTCAAATATGCCCTGGTGTTCAACCCGTTCATGTCCATAAGACATGATTTAACCATCTCATTAACTTTTCTTTTGGCTCCCATAGCCAGCTACACCAACCAAGATTTTCCATGCTTTATTCTTGGCAAATGCAAACTTTCCACCATCTTAGGATCTATATAACTATGACTAGCTCATGAATCAATTAAAATAGCAATGGTTTGGTTGTTGATCATACCTTCTACTTCAATCATATCTGACTGATACTCTGCTTGCTTGTTATCGAGGGCTGCATAGATCCTTGGTACATTTTTTCCCATGTCCTCCATTGTTTCATCTTGTTGTACATTGTGAACAGTTCTCAATTTTTCACCTCTGTGAGGACAATCTCTGTACATATGATCTCCTTTACAACCCCAACATTGAATAGGTGGTTTCCTTGGCCTTTGACCCCCTATTTCAATCGTTCTGGTTTCTCTAATATTTGTTTGTTCTTGTGGATTATTTCTGAAGAATGGTGGCTTAGACCCCTTCTTCCTTTGATCCATCTTGAATTTCTTTTTTTCTTCCCAAAATTTTTGGAAATTTGGACTTGATTTTTGTTGATCATAAAGGCATTTAGCTCACCTTATGGTCTCCTGCAATGTCTTGGGATCATCATACTATATTTTGTCACTAATGAATGATGGAAATCCACCCAAATACCTTTGAATATTAATTGTCTCATCCTTGATGAAAGAGACATACTTCAGTATTTCTAAAAACCTTCTCTCATATTCATAAATGGTCATACTTCCAATCTTGATTTCAAAGAACTCCTTCATTTTCTTGTCATAGTATCTCTTAGTCAAGTATTTCTTCTCAAAATACTTCTTGAATTCCCTCCAAGTAACAATTTTCTCTTTAATGTGTTTCACCTGCACAAGTTGATCCCACCACATGGATGCCTTTCCCTTGAGTTGATAGATAGAAATTCTACCTTCTGCATGAGAAGAATAATTATGCAAATGAAAATACTTTCTCATTCCCAACAACCATGTCTCTGCACATTCATCTTTCTTGTGCTCACCATCAAATGTAGGAGGTTTGATTTTGTTCATTTCTCCTCATAGCTCATCCACCCCAGACCCCTTATGCTTCCTAATAGGCGATGGAATTGAGAAGCTGTGTGATCTCTTATTGGAATGCCTCAGGGAGTGATGATGATGATTTCTACTAACACTTTTGGTTATTCTTTTCTCATCAAGAGGCCCGTGACTTCCAGATTTGCTTGAGCCACTCTCCTTGTCCAATATATTTTCTATTCAGTTCAAGCTCTGCATTAAATTCATGTTGAATTCATCCTGATGCTCCTTGGATTTCATAATCCTTTCATTATCAGCTTTATGGATTTGGACATCCTTCTGCAAATTTTTAGTGGTCTCTGCCATATTCATGTTTTCATTCCATTCATCTCCATGTCCATTAGAGTTTGTTCCTTCAGTTCCCAAATGGACATCCATCCCTCTAATCTCATCCTCGTGACTATAATTCCCCTGTGCCTCTTCCATTCCTCTGGACTCTATGATGATCTGGATCTGATCTAGTTGTTGTTAACTCTGCAAAATGTGCAGTCAACAAAACTTTGTCAGGCTAATTGTTTCAACAATTTCATGAAAATATGAACCATTCTGGTTCAATAATATATATCATAGTTCTTTCTTATGATTTCCTGGAAATTTGAATGACCAGATAAATTTTGTAGTTGGATATTTAGATTCCAATTTCCAACACCTTCTCCCATGCTCAATTTCGAGTTTTGAGCAGAAAGTTATGGTTATTTGAAAATTGTCCATTAATTTTTCTGTTCTTTTTTCAACTTGGCGCAACTCTGCACACTAATTATGAATTTTTGCACCTAATCCTTTGGATTTTTCATAGGATCTAAATTGGGTTTCCTCATATACATATTATGGACACTCTATCCAAGTTTAAGCTCTTTCTGGGTTCTTGTCTGCTAGTTACAACCTACTAAAGTTCTATGCCAATTTGTGTTTTTGGTTTGGAATGCTACACATGCCTTATTTTCCATATTAAACATTTTTAACATGCCCATAAATTTAATTGAACTCTGGTAGTGTCTTCTATGGCTCAGTATATTTCCATTGAGTGCTCCTACACCTCAATCTAATTCTGAAGCATAAAGTTATGGCTCTTTGAAGTTAGTTGGGTCTTAAAATTTACCCTTCACTATTTGTGTTGTAACTTTCTCATAAAAGCTCTATTTGACGAACAATTTACACGATTAGAAATCTCTCTCCGAGATCTTTTATTTGAGATGCAAAGACAGAGTGTGCCTTGGAACACTCTGTTCTCGTGGTTTTTGCGTTGCTAAAAATGCTCTTAAGGGCCTCAAAAACACGCTGCAAAAAGATGACGTTCAAATGATATAAAACGTCGCAGAAAATCGTTGTTTTTTTACTATTGTTCTCCCTTCAAATGAAATTCACGCACACACATTTCAACCTATAGCCCATATTTACCATGCCCAACAACAACACAATTTAAATCGTGCTTCTCACACTTTAAAACCATTATGTATCACTTCTCTATCACGCCAATAACTTGCCCACACTACTTTTATGTCGCGCGCCAATATTCATCGCGCATAGTTTTGGTTCTTGCACTATTACCTGTTGTGCACCATTTTTTTTGTATCGCACGTTGATATTCCCTGGGCATGGTAATCTATGTGCTGCACCATGCCATAGTTCATTACGTCTCCACCGTGCACCACTAACTAAACTGTCGCGTGAGAACATATACCCACATTGTGCATTCACAACAAAACTCCTTTGTGCTCTGTCAACACTGCAAACACCATGTGTGTCATTATTATGTGTGTGCACACCGCGCAATGCTAAATTTATCACATGGTACTGTACACCAACTTTTTTCTGTGCGATGTCAAAATTTAGCACGCACACCCACACACTAACCTTTTTCCACGCGGCATCGAAATTTAGCGTGCACACCTGCACACTAACCTTTTTCCGTGCAGCACCAAAATTTGGCGTGAGCACCAGCACACCAATATCTTGTCATGCAGTGACAAATTTCACCTGTCACAAGCTTTTCACTGTGCATCAAGCATTTTTAGTGCGCCCACCTGTGCACATTCATTTTTATTCACATCAATTCCTCGTGAATTCTGTTGCAGAAATTGGGGCTTTTGGATTAACTTTTTCCCCAATTTACCATTGACATTCTGCAACCATGAAATTTTTTCAATTTCACCCCAATAACACCAGTTCAACCTATGCAACAAAAAATCATTGCAAGTTAACATTTCTAGAACGAATTTATCCAAAATCAATTCGCGAATTGAGAATTTTAACCACTAAAATCGCTCCATCTATCATGGCTTCACTGTAACTTCAAATTCGACCCATTCTAGATACGAATTTGCTAGAACAAATATTAAATCAGGAATATCTCATCACTTGGCCGAATTTCTCCATTTTCTCATGAATTTAACAACAAAAATTGGGGCTTTTCCCGAATTCTGCCCAGTTGTTGTTACTTTTTACCATGAATGCTCTACAAACTAAAATTTGGCCACTTCGAAATAAATCCTCTGTGATATTTCACTTCAACCCAACTTTCTCACGCCTCCCAGGCTCAATGTTTAAAACTGAAGCTCTGATACCATATTGTAACATCCCCAACCATCCATACCGGGCCACGCTATGCCAAAGAACTCTTATTGTTCTCTCTGCAGAACATACTGTAACATACCCAACATCCAACTAAGCTATGGCACATAAATTTTTTGAACTACATGCAATTAAAATATATACACACAGAACTCTTGTGGAAGCATTTTATATAAAACGTAAACATAAAAATACATCTATAAATACACAGATTCACACTGAAATAACAATAAACGTATACATGCAACATATACAAGCAATACCCATAAAAATTAACATAGTTATAACCACACATATGATAACCCATAAAATAAGCACGTAAGTAACAATGAAACATGTAAATTTATCACACAATTGACACTTATCTTGGAAATAATGTCACCAACTATGTGCAGACCTTCCACGAACCTCCCAGCCTTAGACCAAACTGTTCATCACTCTCAATAGTGAGTCACCCCCAATATGGGACTAAACTCCACCCAGGTAAAGTGATTCCTAACCAAGCTAAAGGCTCATAGAAAACATGAAAGACTCAGTCTCAAGTGCCAACTAAAACTAACAACATATAGTCCCTCATTCCCCACATGCCTGTCCCACCCAGGAAGTGTGCCCCTTCTCCACTCAACAGTCCTTTGGCTGCCCCACTTCCTTTCTGGGCTTCAACAATAGGCTGGACGGGAAGTCCCAGAGCATTGTAGCTATAGTTTAGCACCTTCAGGAAATCAATTCCCAACAATTCTCGCACCCAGAGAATTGCTCACGGGCCTGACAACCCACCTCTTCAATATCTCACAGGCCTGACAACTCGCCTCTTCAATATCCCATGGGCCCGAAAACTTGCTTATTCAGTTCAGCTCCAAATCTAATCATATACACCAACACAAAAATGGCTATGGATACAAGTTCAAGTTGTCATGAAGATATGAAAGATATCTCAATGGGTGTGTGCATGCTCATGGATGATTGATTGGATGACTAAATGATGGAAAAAAATGGGAAAATGAGCTAAGTCCCAAGAATATGTATGCATGTCCCCAACTTGACACTTGTCATGCTGGGAGCTACTTTGGCCTACTTGTCCCCAACTTTAGAACTTAGGATAAAATAATTATCCATCTTTATGATTGAAGAAATATTAATATAATATTCCTTTTTGGCTTTAGCTCCCTAGCTTAGCCCCTTTTACTTAACTTTTAGGCCCCTCCCTTTCCCTAACCACTGGAGTTTAATACCCCATACTCTTTTATCATGGTCATTCTGCATGCAACGATGCATTTTATAGTATGATGAGACGTATACAAAAAAAGGCGCACTGGCCTTTAACATCTAGGTTATCCAACCTAATCAAAACATAGGCATCCTAGTTTATAATAATTGGCTCACTAGCCTATAAAACACAGCATATATACAAAAGGCTCCATGGCCTCTATATCACGCGCACTCAATTAGTGCACGCGGTATCTAGGAATCTGCACACTTCATCATTTTATTGCGCAGTACATGCACGCACTATGCCATGAAAAGTGCATACAAAAATGATGTCAAACAACTCACCAGATTAAGTACATTTTCATTTACATTACAATTGGGTTCTACCTAGAGATATTATTGTACCCAAACTTGTTCAAAGAAGAGCCTGGAAGTATCGTCTGCTGTGATATTCTTCTTGCAGGTTGTGAGTATGGTCATTTTTGAAAATCGATCAATGACCAAAAATACGCATTCATTTCCTTGCTTGGTGGAAGGTAGCCCAGACATGTAATCCATTGAGATGGATTGCCAAGGCTCCTCGAGAAGAGGAAGAGGGCTGTATAAGTCTTTCCTCTTAATGGATGGCTTGGAAATGGCACAGGCAATGCAAGATATGATATACTTTTTGACATCTTGTCAAAGTTTTGGCCAATAAAAATGTTTCTGAGGAACGACCACAGTTTTCTCCACGCAAAAATATCTTGTCACCCGACCGTAGTGGGATTCCCAAATCTTCTTTGCATGCTCTCTTGTAGGAAAACAAAGATGGACTAGGTGGCATAAGAGTTTGTCCTAAATGTGAAAATCAGTGACAATCGTGCTTGTACCCAAGAGATGATAGGTGGTGGCGAAGTCTTGATCTTGTTGATAAAGTTGGGGCCATTCAAATGCTTCATGTCAACAGGAATGGAGCACAATGGTGAGTGCAGATATAGGAGGCCGAATAAGGTAGTCAACGACACGATTTGAGATACATGTCTTATACTTGATGTTGAGATGGAACTATTGCAGGTAGGTGGACCACTTATGATGGCAGTCGTTCTATAATTTCCCTTGTGTTTGTATGAACTGTAGAGGCTTGTGATCAATGTGTATGATTGTCTCTTTCCCTAGAATGTAATGTTTCCATTGATAACAAGATTGTACAATGGAATACATTTCCTTGTTGTAGGTTGGGTGTTTCCAAAAAGTATCAGAGAGTGTCTCACTATGGTAGGCCACCAGATGCCCATGTTGAGTGAGAAATGCACCCACAACATAGTCAGATGCATTAGTCTCAATCTAGAACGGTTGTTGCAGATCGAGAAAGGAGAGTACTAGAGTTGAGCACAAGCGCTGCTTCAAATCATTGAATTCTCATTGTTGTTCCTTCCCCCACATGAACTTGGCCCTACCACCGCCCTTGGTCACTTGGCTAAGGGCCCATGCAATATGGGATAATCCCAACATGAACCATCGATAGAAGTTGGTTAGTCCCAAGAAGCTTCGAAGCTCGGTCAATGTTGTCAGGGCTGGTCATTCATGGATGACTTGGATATTAGTTGGATCAACATGTATCCCATGCTCATCAACAATTTATCTTAAGTATTGGACCTTGTTCATGCCAAAATAACATTTTTCCAAGTTGGCATATAGCTTGTGCTGCCACCGAGTGCTCAAAACCTGTTGAATATGCTGCATGTGCTCCTCCCACATTTTGTTGAAGATGAGGATGTAATCCAAACATACCACCACAAAGGAATTGGTGAAGGGTATCAATACATCATCCATCAACCTCGTGAAAGTGGTTGGTGCATTTTTTATGCCAAAGGGCATGACTAGCCATTTGAAGAGACCTTCTTTAGATTTGAAGGTTGTCTTCCATACATCAATTGGTTCGATGGGAACCTGGTGGTAACCAGACTTTAGGCCAATATTGTTGACGAATGTTTCCCCCCTGAGTTGGTCAAGAAGGTCATCGATCCTAGGAATGGGGTACCAGTTCCTGACTATGATTTTGTTTAAGTCTCTGTAGTCAATGCAGAGTCCCCACATCCCATTCTTCATTTGCACTAGTACAATCGAGTTTCTGCAAGGGGAGGAGCTGGGTCTTATGTGCCCCTTTTGAAGAAACTCTTGGATCTATCTCCTAATTTCTTCATTTTCCATTAGCGAGCGATGATAGACTGGTCCATTAGGTAGAGGTGTGTCAGGGGTCATATCAATTGGATGCTTGAATTGGTAGTGTGTCGGTACTCCTATAGGTGAGGAGAAGATGTCTTTGTATACTTCCATGATCTCGTCCACTTGATTTTGCTTCAAAGAGAGGCTCTATGTAGAGGCCATGGATGTGGCATCGACCTTCTTCTTACTATGAGCAAGGATCACAAAGAATATGAAATTCTCAATCTGTTATATGACCTTACTACATTTCTTATCACAGATAAAAGAAATAGCAGTAAGTGGCGCTACCTCTGGTATCTTGTACAATTGTCTACCCAAACTAATAATAACACTATGGGGTATAGACTCATACACAACATCATGCTTCCAAAAATATGGTTGTCCTAAAATAACATCACAAACGTCAACGAGAGAAATATCACACAATACCTCATCTTTGAAAGGCTTGATGTCGTAGGGAAGACGACATTGTTGGATGATAAGGAGATCTCTTCCTTGGCAAAGCCAACCAATGGTGTAGGGTTGCGGGTGCGATGTCATTGGAAGGTCCAACCACTTGATGACCTCTGTTGAAATTAGGTTCTTTTGAATCCCACTATCGACAATGAAATGAAGAGGATCCCCCTTTACCCACATTTGTGAGTGAAAGCAGTGTTCTCCTTCCTTTGGTTCTTCTGATTCGCTTGGTCGGAATTTGGTGGTAGAGATAATGTCACTGGGTTCAACATCGATAATCCACTTCCCTCCTTTATAATTTTATTCGAAATTATAATTATCCTCTGACTCGGAAGCCTTCAGTTTGGCGATGAGTGACTGCTTGGAGTGAAATTATTCGGTGTTGTGCCAAGGGATTTTATGTTACTCACACCATTTTCCCGTATCCTTCTTCATCTTTTCATTTCCCTTCTTGAGTTGTGGCTTGGACTAATTGTCTTGAGGGAGGCCATCTATACTTGGTCCCTTGTTGGGTGGGTTGGTACCTTTGCCCTGCATTGGCTGTGAGGGGTTTGCATATCCAAACTCTCTCCTTTTCTTCTTAAATTTCTTCTCGATCTTGACCACGTATCTATAACCCATTCCCAATGAGGTGATACCCAAAAAATCCATTTCTATGTGAATGTATATATGAAAAAAGTCACGGTATTTGACCACTAGATGACGCTCAAAGTATTTGATACCCAACCTAGTGTGCAGAGTATGGAAAATATTAGTGAAATATGTCACTGTCTGGTCCCTTTCTTGACGTAGGGTGGTCCATCTGGTGTACTGGTCCTCGTAGCTTCCAACATGCTAGTATTGTTATTTAATGGTGTCTCGGAAGGAATTCCATGTAGGGGCCACCACAAACATTGCATATTCCACTACGGTCCTTTTATCAGAGTAAGTATCCCACCAGTCTTTAACATGGAGAACAACCTTGAAGAGTGCAAAAGTGATCTTTTCCCTATCGAAAAAATTGTGGACCGAAAAATACCCTTCAAGCAAATTCAACCAATTATTTACAACATTTGCATCTATTAGTCCTTCAAATAATGGAATATCAAAATTTACCAGTACCTTTAAGGGGGTAGCATAGTCGCTTAATGAAGATGCTTCTCCTATGGGAAGCCATCAAAGGATCTACGTGAATTTGTCCATCATTTTGTTCCTTTTTCATGTGAGGGCTTCCTCGAGAAACATTTTAATAGGCTCTCTTGATCCATCATCTTTATTTTCATCCCCCATGGGTTTTTTTTGGGCTCGGCATGACCGATATTGAAATGTCTCGATTGGTTCGAGTCCCAACATCTTTTACCCAGATCTTGTCGGGGACATGCATGAAGAAAAAAATAAATGAAGAGTCGATCGATTAGATACCACTAATCTAGATTTAGGAGGGGAACGAACTGATTAACATACTGAATACAATAAACATAGATATATGAAGAATAACATAGATATCTAGTGAACTGCATAACTGAAACACTTGCTTGAATGGTGGTATCTATCCCTGAGAAGAGATGTGGCTCCTACGCACATCCGCCTAAGCATAATTGATAACAATGAGGCTACAAAGGCCTTTTTGATATTAATCATGAATTCCAAAACCCTAGACATCCAAAAACCTAACCCTAGAAGGTGAAACTCCAAAATTCATGTGGGCCCCTATGGGTAAGTTGGTGTAATTTGGTACCTCAACTTCCTAAGGTCATAGCTTTTGCACGTGACCTATGTTTTAGGCGCATGATATCCCATTGGAAAGGTCTTTTAGAGAGCTATAATTTCATCATTGAACTCTGAATCCATCTATATTTTTACTGTGGTGAGCAAAAAAAACAATGTTTAAGGCCCCAAAACAGCCCTGGAAGTACAACAAGATGTGATGACATGAAAACATACAAAATAAGTCAGTTGGATTAGGAGAGAGGCCACCAGTATCCACCTGGAGGATGTTTGGGGATTCAGACAACCCGAGAAGTGTAGAATCCACAATTACACAGAAGTACAAGAGAACGTGTTAAACAATAATGGACAAGAGGAGCTAGTTGGAATAGGTGGGTGACCACCAATATCCACTTGGATCACACTCTCTCATTGTTCCAGGTTCGTTTGTTCTTATTCATTCATTGTTACACCCTTCTCACTCTTTAATTTTTGGTGCCTCATTATTTCTAATTTTTGTTCTCTTGGTTTGAGCATGAAAATGAACGGATGGAAGATGAGAGCCATTGCTAGATGGATATAATAATTTATTGATCATTCGAGGAGGGAATGGATGCTTGTGTGCATGAGATTGATAGTAGCTATAAAAAAACTGTCCATAGCTGAGAATCCTTGGATTTTCTAGCATGGATATTTCCTGACTAGTAGTACTAGAGACCTACAGATAAATGGAACGGCCTGAGGGACTACATTGTAGAGAAATGTGTTCATTTCTTTGGGTTGTGCAAGCTGAAGAGGAAAGAGAGATAGAAATATGAATTTGTTGTGTGGTTGGGAAACCTAAGAGATAGTTAGCCAAATTTTGTGTATTTTATCTTTTCCCTAGGACTTGTCCTTGTGGATTCATAGCCCTGTCTCGAGGGTGATCTGCTATTGAGAGTAAAAGAATAGAAGTGTCTATGGTTGGGAGGAATTTCCTTGGTCTGCATCCAGTTGGTGAATGCTTACTTGCAAATATAAGTGCTCTATGTTTTTTCTGTATAATGTATATTTTGTTGTGTATTTAATTATCTCTGATATATATATATTTATAATGTGTCTTTCTGTTGGTTATTTTTTGTGCATGACACGTTGTTTATCTCTTTTATGTTGTATCATGGATCTTGATTAATTCATGTGGGTATTTCATGTTTGATTTCATATTAAATGTTATTAGAATTCGAGATCAGTTCAGAAGCAAGTTTTTGGAGTAGTGTGGCCAGCTTGTGGGTAGCTGGGTATGTTGTCGTTGAAGTAGCATAGCTCAGATTGGGGGTAGTTGGGTATGTTACAGGGGAGCTAGGTGAGATGAAGATATCCCTCAAACCTGAGGCTAGACTTGTAAGACAGATACCTTACAAACTAAATCCAATGTATAAGGAGAAAGTGAAAGAAGAAATTGAATGAATGTTGGAATCTGGAATTATAGAACCAGTAGAGGAATATGAATGGATCAGTCCCATGGTATTCCAAGAAAATAAGAAAGGGTGGATAAGATTTGTGTATATCTAAGGAAACTAAATGATGATTTCTTACATGACACTTTCCCTACCCCTTTTACAAATTAAGTATTAGAAAATGTGGGAGGCCAGTAAGCATATTCATTCACAAATGGATTCTCAAGATACCATCAGATCAAAATAGCTCCAGAGGATAGGTATAAAACTAATTTTTATATAGAATGGGGATCCTACCAATAAACAGTCTTTCCCTTTGGACTGAATAACACACCAACTATCTTTTCAAGAGTAGTCATAGCTACTTTTAAGGAATTCATACATCAGTTTCTTGAAGTATACCTAGATAATTGGATTATATATAGTCTTTTGATGGACCATGTAGAAGTGTTAAGACTAATGTTGGAAAGATGCAGACAATTTCAGATATCATTAAACATCAAGAAATGTACTTTTGGCACACCTTTTGGGATATTGTTGGGACATATAGTGTGTAAACAGGGTTTACTAACTGACCCTGCTAAGATTGCAGTCATTGTGAATTTACCACCACCAAAGTTTGTGTGCCAATTAAGAGAAACATTGGGACATACAGGATATTACAATAAATTTATAAAGGGGTATGAACATATTACTGTACCAATGGAAAAAATGTTAAAAAAGGAAACCAAATTTCGGTGGAATGAGAACTGTCAGTAGGGATTGGACACTCTAAAGGAAAATACTGTGAAATCACCTATATTAGTATTTCCAAATTGGAAAAATACATTTCATGTGCACGTAGATGCATCATCCATAACACTTGGAGTGATTCTGGCACAACCAAGAGTAGGGGACTTAAACCATCCTATTGCCTTTGCAAGCAGAAAGTTTTCATAATGAGAGAAGAATTGCAACACCACAGAAAGAGAAGGCGTAGCCATGGTATATGCACTTCAGAAATTCAGGCACTATTTATTGGGTAAACACTTTAAAATATTCACAGAACATTTTGTCCTCAAATATCTAGTCAACAAGCCAGTTTTGGGGTGGAGGATCTGAAGACGGTTATTATTATTCCAAGAATTTGATTTTGAAGTGATAGTAAAACCAAGGAAGTTGAATGCAGGACCTGATCACCTGTTAAGGGTAACTAATGGAGAAGAACCTACTAACTTGGAAGGTAACTTCCATGATGCATAGTTATTTTCAATACAGGTATTTGATGAATACTTCGTTGATATTATTGAATAATTAAGTACAGTAGTTGTGCCACGAGACTTTAGCACTGTGCAGAATAAAAACCTAGTAGTCAGAGCAGCAAACTATCAACTCATTGTGGTTCATTTATACAAGATGGGCACAAATAACATTTTGAGAAGGTGTGTATCGGAACATCAATGGCCCAAAATTTTGGCAAAACCTCATGAAGGTATAGTTGGAGGACACTATGCAGGAAAATTTACCATGCAAAAGGTATTATATGCAGGATTATGGTGGCCAACGGTCCATAAAGATCCCAATGAATATTTCCATAATTGTGATGTATGTCAGAGAGTTGGAAAACCCAACAAAAGTGATGAGATTCCCCTAAGACCACAAGTGACTCTGCAAGTATTTGAAAAATGGGGAATAGACTTTGTTGGACCTATTAATCCACCAACAAAAAGGTCAGGAGATAGATATATCATTACTGCAACTGAATACCTAACAAGATGGGAAGAAGCAACACCAGTTAAAGACTGTAGCACAGAGACATCAACACACTTCTTATTTTAGAAAGTAATTGTTGGACACACCTACCACACTTAGAGAGCGGGGGTGAATGAGTGTGGTGATCTTTCTCCCAAAAATTCCCTCTTACACAAAAACTCCTTAGTTAACATTCAACATTTGATCATTACTCATTGTTTTCATTTATAATCAGTTATATTTGAATACATATCAGCAACATATATCAGGAACATATCATCAACAAATCATCTCCACAAGGAACACAAAGAACACAAGATGTATGTACAATTTTTCTTTTTATTATGGACTTCAATCCGGGGGTTTTTTAGCAACAACTGAATAGAGTACAACTCTACAAGAGCACCAACTCTATATGCAAGAATCATCTTACATTCTTAGCATCAACAATGACTCATCAATATGTACCAACATCATCAACTGTACACCTCATGTATGTGCCAACTCATCAACTGCTTGTCTCAACCATGACTAGTT
>CBVK0100485571.1:0-18405 GCA_900067695.1 Picea abies
GTAACTCTTATACTATTGTTCATTTCTCATTGGATATAATTGAATGGTTTAAGTATAATTTGAAAAAGGTTTTACATTGTACTTGATACTGATTCACCCCCCTCTCAGTATCAACACACTGTCACTTTCATCATCCTCATCAGATGAAGAACTTTCTTCTTTTGAGTAAAGGATTTTCTTGAATAATTTATTTTTGTTTTCTTTCTTGTTTCCCTTTTTATATTTCTTTTCTTTCTTGGGAGATTCTTATTCATCACTATTTGAATTCTTAGTATAAGGACATTTAGAAGAAAAATGACCAATTCCACCACAATTAAAGCATTTTAATGGAAGCATAAATTTGTATTTGTTGGTTATGTTAGTGTTTCATGGAAACCTGCACATGAGACCTAGCTAAAGCATACACAAACAAAGATTATCAAGAAAAGGAAGAGAGATACAATATGAATAATGAGAATCAATGTATATTATGATCTGATCAATGAGTGAGTGATATTCACTCATATAGGAAATGGCATCCTATCTTAGGAATGCATGCATAATAGTAATGATCTAAAATTAGAAAGTCTAAAATAGAACTAGTCAGTTAACTCCCACTAAACTAGTGTGCCAAAAATAGAAATGTCTCCAACACCCCCCTAAACATCACTAAGGAGTAAAAAATGAGTCTCAGCTACTAGGCCATATTAGGTACTCATGTACAATGCAACTAATGAACACTAAATAAAAATGAGGAAAGAGGGAAAACCACATGGGAACAAACCCACCCCCTCAAAAGACAATGCATAAAAAGAAGAAAAGAAAGATGCTAGGAAATTGTGTTATTCACTGCAATATGATCCCACAAAGTCTGAAACTTCTTCCCAATGAAGGTATTGGTGAATAGGTTGGTAGTATGTTCGGAGGAAGGACAAAAATGAAAATTAATGATCCTGTCATGTGCTAGATATTTGATGAAATACATGTGGACCTCAATGTGTTTGGTTAGTTGTCATTGTAATGGATCTCTGGAAAATCTCATTGTATTCTGATTGTCACACCATATGATAGTTGAACAATGAAACTAGATACCAAGATCGGTAAGGAAGTGTTGAAGCCAAAGTGTCTGAATGACATAGTTGACTACTCCTATGTACTCGGCCTATGTGGAATCTAAAGAAATGGTTGATTGCTTCTTACTTGACCAAAAAATTGGGACTGACCCAAAACTGAGAGTGTACCCGGATGTGGAATTGAGATTTATGTTATCACTAGCCCAATCTGAATCTGTGAAGCCTATGAGATATAATGCAAAACCAACTGCATAATGAATCCCATAACTCATGGTGCCCTGCACATATCTGAGGATGCACTTGGAAGCCTTCCAGTGAAGATCATGGGGTTCCTGCATGTATATGGAAACTTCTCCTACCTCATATGAGATGTCTAGATGGGTGTGGGTGAGATAAAAAGGACTCCCCACCAACTGTCGATACGAAGTGTTGTCCATTAATGGTGTATCCCTTCCATCCTCAAGTATGATCCTAGATAATAAGGGTGTGGGGGAATACTAATTGTATGTCATGTGGAATCTATCCAGAAGATCCCTGGCATACTTAGCCTAAGAAAGTTTTATTCCAGAAGCATCCTGAGTAATCTCGAGACCAAGAAAGAAGTGTAGTGGACCCATGTCCATCATAGAAAACATGTCATGAAAAATATCTTTGACCAAAGCAATGGTTGAAGCAGAGCTACCAATAATAAAAAGATCATCAAAATCGAGTACTAAAATCATCACAAAGTTAGTAGTCCTTAGCATTTAAACATTGGAATCATATTTACATATAACAAAATCATGTGAAATCAAGTAAGAATCCATCTTTGCATACCATTCTCTAGGATCTTGCTTGAGGTCATAGAGAGACTTCTTCAGTATGCGTACTAAAGACGAGTTCTGAATGAACCCCTGCAGCTACTCCATGTATATCTCCTTTGAAAGGTCTCCATGAAGAAAAGAATTATTCACATCCATCTGGTGAAATTTCCATCCTTTGGTTGTTGTAATGGCTAGAGTCAATCGAATGGAGTCTAACAAAGGTCTCATCATAATCTATCCCATGAATCTATTGAAATCCTTTTTCAACTAATCCATCCTTGTACCTAGTCACCTAAACATTTGTTGCTCTCTTGGTCCTATAGACCCATTTTCATCTGACACATTTCCTCCCTAGTGGAAGTGGAACCAGATCCCAAGTCTAATTCTCTAGGAGAGATTCATGCTCCTCTTGCATGGCTGCTTCCCATAGTGGATTTCTAATAGTCTCACTATAGGTATGTGGATCAAAATATTGAACCATATAGAAATGCATGAGCATCGCAGGTTCTGAAGCTACAAGTACATGAGAAGGCTCCTCATGCTGAGATCGAGCCCTCCTTGAATCCAATGGATTCCCTGCAAGGATACCTGTTGCCTAAAGTGTGAACTGTGCCTTCTTGGGAATCTGCTGAAGCTTTAGCACCGGCTTCTTATCTGGTTGTACTACCTTCTTATTTCCATGTACAAAATATAAGTGTATGGAATCATCTCTGATGTCTGAAACTAATGGAAGCATAAGAGTATATGCATGTTGCACTGGAGGTGAATGAAAAGTACTCTCCTTATGTGTAAGTAGGAAAGAGGAGTCATTATCAGAAAACTTAGTGAATTTATACAACCTTGACTTGTGATCCACCTCAGTAGTTGCAATGATGGAATTATCATGTATGTCAATTATTAAAACTAAACCTGATGTAAATTCAAACTTTTTAACTTTCTGAGTGATCTGATAAAATGAGAGAATATTCATAGAAAGATTTGGAACATGTAACACATTCTCAAAAATACCATTATGGACTTCCACTATCCCTTCTCCTGCTACTACTACTGGAATATCATCCCCCATAAGAATAGGGGGTCTTGAGCATGGACTCAAAGAAGAGAAAACTTCCTCTTTCGCTACCATATGATGGGATGAACCATAATCTATAATCCCTTAATCCGATGAGGAATTAATTGCAACAAGAGCATGATGATTACCTTTCTTAGGTGCATGATCTTCTTCCTTCTATTTTTTTACTCCCTCTAGAATGAAGTTTACAAGGTTTTTCTTCTGAAGTACATGTGTCATAAGATCGATATGCTTCTTCATGCATGTGGATTCTTCATGATTTGGTTTATTGCAATATGTGCACTACTTTCCCTTCTTCTTCTTCCCTTTGGAATTTGAAGAATATTTGGAACCTGAAGAATCCTTGAAGTGTTTGGAATATCCCTCCTTCTTTGACTCTGGATGTAATAGCTCCTTTTGTTTCTTCTTCGATTTATGATTGGATGACCCTTTTCCATCATTCATGGTGAGTGCATGTGATTTGGGATCTTTCATGAGGCCCATATGTATGAGTTTTTTCTACTCTTGTGTGAGAAACTCAATGAACTGAGCCATTGTAGGCATTTTCCAATTTGCTCCCAAAAGACATCTGCCATAATCGAAATTGGAGACATGATATACAACGTATTATGGTCCTAGCTTGGCCAAGATTTTTAGAATAAGTTGTTTATCTTGTATATAATTTTCAATACCAAATTCACCCAAGCTCAATATAAAATATTTGAATTTAGTAAATAAATCATGTATATTATCAAAACTTTTAGGGTGTAAGGTATTCAGCTCTACCTCAAGCATATGACCTCGCATCTCATCCTGTTTTCCAAATAGTCCTTCCAAGGTGGTCCAAATTTCATTTGGAGTCTTGCATGAAACAACATGAAATCATAAATCAGTGGATATTAACTCAATAAATAGTCATGTGGCCTCATCCTTACGGTTCGCCCATCTGGTCTTCTAAAGCGTTGATGTAGGTTTTGTTTCTATCGCCATCGTCAAATTATATAGTCCTTTTCTTTTGAGTTGGAATGATGCCTTCAGATTCCATTCAAAATAGTTGTATGTTGTGAGTATTATCACCATACTTGATTGAATAAGTTTCATCGTCTCCATCCCTGCTATTGATTCTGAAAAAATCCTGAAAACCCAAATTGTGGATTCCGAGATATGATAGACAGTTCTATGGAAGCTATAGATATGATAAAATAGCTATATATCCTAAAATATGATGCGGGTTTTGGATATTTTTGGTGAGCATGTGCATTCCTATGTTATATGTCTCTGGTCAAAATTTTCGCCTGACCCAGATTGTGGATTTCAAGATATGGCCATTCTACTGCAGAAAACCAATTTTCTGGAAGGCATACTAAATCATCACACTCTAAAGAATGATACAATGTGACTATGCTGAATTGTCACACCCTAGAGAAGGATAAAGTGTGATGATTGTGAAAAACTAAATCATCGCACCCTGGTAAAGAGTACAGTGCAATGATGTCGCACCTTGGTTGTGTATAGGCTGCGACGATTCCTGAATTTTTTTTTCTTAAGTGTGAGTGCGACCGTTGCACCCTAGCAATGGATAGACTACGTTGATTCCAATTGTTTCACCTTTCAATAGGGATAGGCTGTGATGATGGAAGAAACTAGGTTTACTCAATAATTAAATCCTCTTTCGCTCTTCTCTGGCTTGTCTGGGTTTCTCCAAGTAGCTCGGCTCTGATACCATGTCAGTGTTTCATGGAAACCTTCACAGGAGACCTAACTAAAGAATAAATAAACAAAGCTTATCAATAAAAGTAATAGATATACAATATGAAGAATGAGAATCAATGTATATTATGATCTGATCAATGAGTGAGTGATATTCATTCATATAGGCAATGAAATCCTATCTTAGGAATGCATGCATAATAGTGATGATCTAAAATTAGAAAGTCTAAAATAGAACTAGTCAGTTAACTCCCACTGAACTAATGTGCCAAAAATAGAAATTTCTTCAACAGGTTCCTCTCTTCAACTTTCTTAAAAATTTGGTTATTTCTTCATATTCATTTGAATCATTGTTGTAACTGCAATTTGACTTTGACTTTTTCTTATTCTTCTTCTTTGTCTTCTTGGATACTTTGACAGTTTCTTCTTTCTTGGACGGGTTATCTTGTTCTGTTCTCATTTCATAACCTGTAAATATTCCATGTATCTCGTCCATGATTAGTGTACCAATATCTTCTCTTTCTTCTAGGGATGAAATTGTAGGGTCAAATATCATTGGAAGAGGCCTTAGTATCTTTTAGACAATGACTGGTTCTTTAACTTCTTCTCCCAAGCCTTTAATAGTGTTCACTATTTCATCAACTCGTAGAACGTTAGTTGCAATATCTTCATCTTCCTTCATTTTCAGTTGTTCAAATTAACCTCTATAATTTTGAATCTTGGCCCCTTTGTCTTTGGCATCTCTTTCGTAAACATTCTAAATTTTGTCCCAAATATCCTTTGCAGAATCACAATGCATAACCTTGACATATACTGAACTAGTCAGGCCACTCAGAATAACATTCATATCCCTCAAATTGTTTTCACTAAGTTTATTTACATATTTGTATGTTGGGG
This sequence comes from Picea abies, assembly GCA_900067695.1. Lineage (NCBI taxonomy): Eukaryota > Viridiplantae > Streptophyta > Pinopsida > Pinales > Pinaceae > Picea > Picea abies. The sequence continues at coordinate 5,514 of CBVK0100485571.1, forward strand.
AAGTGGCAGGTGTCGTTATACTACTTCTTGCCATACATTAAATCCATGTTCCTACAAAAAAACATTCATCCTTCTATTCCAGAAGGCATAGTTTTGACCATCAAACACTTGTGTTCCATTATTAGTGCACTTCATGATCTACCTTCCAGTTTTTAGACTGTTACTAAAGTAAATTGATATGATACCAATTGTTGGACTACTAAGAGGGGGGTGAACTGGTATTGAACACTTTTTACCACTTTTAATCAGAACATGTAATCATCAAGTTTATCAATATTTCCATTCACTTATGATTGCATTCAATATATATCATAAAAATATAATCATAAAAAATGCATCACATCATAGCCACAGATATACAGTACACTAGGGTTTTATGTGGAAACCCAAATGGGAGAAAACAACATAATGTTTTCTTATATATAAAAGATTACATTCACAGGAAGAACCAACTTATAAATTATATAGAACCAACTATAAGGTGTCTCCAACCCCATATTTATAGGCTTCAACCTGAAGGAAGCTATAACTCATTGAATTATCCATATACAACTGGAAGGAGGATACAACGCCCTAGTTTATAGGCTCCAACATGAAGGAAGATCCAACTCCCTATGTTCTCTGTATCCAACCAAAAGGAGGCTATGATCCCCTAATTTACAGCCTCCAACTTGAAGGAAGCTCCAACTCTCTGTATTCTCCGGCTCCAACTAGAAGGAAGCTACAACCCCCTTTCCTTTCCTTGTCCCACTACCCTGAAATATAAGTGTAGACTCAACCTATCACTACCAACAATACTGTCACTACCACATCAACCTGTCACTATCACTGCCACTATCAGTATCACTATCATTGCCATTATCACATCAACCTATCACTTTTACTGCCACTGTCACAGTCAATGCCATTGTCACTGTTACTTCAACTGCCACTGATACTGATAGTTTGTCAACAACATCATCATCAACTAGACCAAATCATACACCAAGACCATCATCAATATGTGCACCAAACCAATTGTTGAGATATGTGTGTGATACCAATACAAGCATGTGTTATATCAATAAACCATGTACCAAAACATGTACCATATCATGCATCAATCGTGTACCAAACTATGCCATAAACCATGTACCATGAGATGTGCTTTAACCATATACCATGTCATTCATGATATGTCTCAATCATTCCATAAACCATGTACCATAAGATGTTCCTCAACCATATACCACATCACTCATGATATGTCTCAATCATGCCAGAAAATTTGTACCATAAGATATTCCAAAATCAAGTACCATAACATCAATGATGTGCCTCAACCAAGTACCAAATAAGGTGCCTCATAAATATCCCATAACATCCAAGATGTGTCTCAACATGTACCAACATCACCAAGTAATGTACCTCATACATGTTCCAAAGATATGCCTCAAACCATGCACAAACGATGTGCCTCAAGTATGTGTCAATGTCTCAACAATATGCCAAAGACATTCCTCAAGAATGCATCATAACATCACCAATATATAACCCTCAAAACATGCATATAAACATACCCTTAACTCTGTAATAGACCTGATTGTATCATCATAACGTGCTCATACTTTCAACAACCTGGAAGAAGCATCTCTCTCAAATATATCTCAGCCTCATGGGACTAACCTATTCAACATGGAGGGACTCACGAAATGAGTGTCGTACAACCCATAGGGTTTCCTCGTGGGACACCTGTATCATAATCGGTGGTGGTCAGATAAATTATGGTTTGTCAGAAACCCATCATTCTTTTCTGAAATTTCGATACCTCCAGCTTCGCACTCCTTCATTACCTTAGATTCGCAGATAGATTACTTTCTCACTTGATAGACACTCAATGTACTTTCTTGTACAAATGAGAGGCTCCCTAAAGTGTATTTATACTTTTTCAAGTGACTTCTTTCCTTAAATTTAGGTCCAACCTGTACTTTCTGTTATAACTATTTTACCCTTTAACTAATGACTTGTAACTTCTTGTTGCGACCATTTAGGGGATTCTTAAAAATTCTTTGGGGCTTTCAACTTCATGAGGGCATAACTCCTCAACTTTGAGGAACTACATGATGTAAAACCTACCATTGGAAACAACATGATGAGTAATATCCATATGTGAGGGTGTTACATGAATTTACAATGTCCTTCATCCTCATTTTCCTCAAACAACTTCGAGCTCCATTGTTATGGGATTTCCCCCCTATGACCTTGGATCATGTCACAACATAGATTGACCAAGTGAAAGATGGAACCCTAACCCACACACACAATACTTATAATTAAATACTTACTTTAATCAAAGAGAGAAAAAAAATTCACACCTTGTATCCTTACGGTTGTTGTTGTTCCTCTCTCTTTACCTTGGTGTTTATTTTGACTCCTACTCGAACTAACTTGCAAGAGAATATCAAGAAAGTGTCACAACAAGGTAGTTATAGCATAAAATCATACAAGTAATTGATAGATAGATTCAAGTATGGAGAATTATTAAACATACATAAACACATTGAATCAAAACTACACAAGTATGGGGAAAAGAGAACTCTTTATTAGAAATGGTAAAATAAGTAGTTACGACCTAAATCCAACCGTAGACACTTCCTCAAGGCGAACCACCCAAGTTCCTCCAAAAGTTCCTTCAAGAATCACTCAAAAAAACTTCCCTTCCTTGGATGGCCCAATAAGGATAGTAACACACCTTATGACCATATAGTGAAAATGAAAGAAAGTTAGAACAAGGGTTCCAAGTTATAGGGAGGTTACTCAGAGGATGAAGGGGAATAGAGACACTTGCAATTTCTTCAGCATAACTTTGCACCTAGGTTGTCCTCTTCATCCATGCCCCAAAAGGTGGTTTTATAACCTCCTTAAGAGGTTAAGGAGGCATAATTCCATTTGTTACGGGCTTAGATAGGTTGGGAAATTATCCCAACCGAAAACCTAGCCCAAAAATGTGGAATTATTTTATTTTTCACATTTTTTGAGAGCATTCGTAGGTTGTAGACTAGAAAGGTGCGGATGTTCGCGATTTGCACCAAGGAAACCCGTGGATGTTCGTGATATTGATGAGGGAACTTGGAATTTCAAGGTACAAGTCAGGGACAAGGTTTAGGCCATCTCACAATGAAAATGGTGTGGAAATTTGTGGTATAACAGATGCCCCCTATTATGTGAGGTCAGAAGGGAAATCAATGGATGAAATAAATTAAAACTCTTATAGGAGAGGATGCATTGAAGTAGAGCCAAATGAAGGTTCTCGAACAAGTAATCCAAGAACAAAAATAGTCAACAGAGATCAACTAAGAGTATTCTCTATCCGAAGTGGGGCATACCCATGCTCAAGAGTGATCTAATCATGGCCGCCAAACAAAATACATTGTGAATCCATTTCATATATAAAAGTATGACTAATGTCCATGGCCACGAACAATACACAATGGATCCATGTGATATATATGAAATAGAAAGCATGGCCACGAACAATACACAATGGATCCATGTGATATATATTAAGTAGCAAGCATGGCCACGAGGAATACACAATGGATCCAAGTGAAAGTAGATAATAGCCACAAATAGATACGCGGTGGAGATATTTCTCAAAATCAATAACAAAGGATGTTTGTGACCAATCGAGTGAACGAAATAATCCTATGCATGTACCAATGTCTATGGTGTGGTACAATATATGTTCGGTAGGATCACAAAATATGTGATGCTCCTACTTCACCCGAAGTCTTCAAAACAATCTGCCATGGTACGAGTCTATTGTTATGACCCAAGGGGGGGATATATATGGATAAATGTATATGATGTGAACCAAATACTCAAAATATCATAAAATAATAGAAGTACACACCATGTACAAAATTTCAACATGGAGCAGTACTCCAATATAGATAAGTTACACAATAACTCCTAAAATAATAGGGGAATCCCCTCCAAATAACCAATTACCTTTCATACTTTCCATTTCCCCCTAATAATGAATCCACGATCTCTTATATATAAATATTCACACTTGCACATGAGGCCCCTTTATCACTAGGTAGACCCTATTACATATGTATTTACACATTACATGTACATTTAGGACCATATATGCCCCCCCTTAGGGTCATATCATATACATTTAGAAATATATATTCCCCCTTGGGTCATAACATCTACACTATGTGAATATATGTGTTGGGGTGGAACATAGTGAAAAACCATTTGATTAGCGGTCATTGATGTATACCATAAAAAAATGTGAGACAACCCATCGATGATGATAATGGGTTTCAAGGTACCATGGTACAATATAAAAAGTGTGAATAAATGATATGATGTCGAACACCTGGTAGAATCTATGGAGCAATGGAAATTGATGTATTCCCACTGTCAATAGTGAGGGAATCTACCACTAATTCCTACAAGCCCCAAGGTACCAAACATGACTCTAGAGCCCTATCCTAGAGCAAGATGTGTTGAATTCGATAGGAAGAGATCCGCTAGAAGGAAGGAATTAAGGCATCCTCCATCGTCCAACATGAGGGGCAGCAGAAGGAAAAATATTTAGAAGGACTCAAACAAACAAATTGTAAGGACCACACTAAGGTACAATTTTGTCATGCACCATATGAAAATATCGCATGATAGAGACTCTATGAATGGTAACCAATGATGAATACTAATGACAAAGGCGAGGAATCCATGAATGGGGTCAAATGGAAACCAAGGTACCGCACAAATCCCTATGTGTGATGATTGTGAGATCGGAAGAGCGATATTAGGCCTTAAAGTGGGAGCGGTTAACACGCAATGCAATTACAACTCAAAGAAGTTTAGAATCCCTCGAAGGTGAGTTAGACATAAAAATATTGAGAGGAATTCATGAGGCTTCAATGCAAAGACATGGAGGGACTAAAGATGACTTCCGAGCCTATGAAGAAACTACAACATGGGTGTAAAAATGCCAGTGAGGTACTAACTAAGACACCCATGGAGAGGTAAGATATACCATCCATACACAACACCTTTAAGCAGTTGGAAATGTATGATTTCACTAACAAATGGGGTTGACCCTACGAAAAACATGTGCTCGATACAGATAGATGCATTATGCAGGAGAGATGGGTCCTACACTATATGTCAGTAACGAATACAATACCTACTAAAGAGTCGAAAAAAAGTTATAGTGAGCAACATATAATGTGGGGAGTCTTGTAGGTAGTAGCCAAAATGCGATTGAGTAATAATAATGAGGTTCGAATGAAATTTCATGGCAAGACTAAATAGGAATCCCAAGCCTAATAAAACTTGCAGCAGGAGCGCCAAAATAAAAAAAGGGGTTCTGGAATAGGGCTCCCATGGAAGGTAGGCCCTACTATCAACGAGACGACATTTTGATATGAGAGAAAGGGTTATGTTGCAAGTTAATGGGATCAACCCTGGGTTAAGGAGACAATGGAAACTGATAATGCAAATGTTGAAGGTGTGTGAGAACCAATATAAATGCCAGTTATATGAAAACATCACCTTCTAGAGTCTTGAAAAAGACTCAGTCAATCGATAAAAATACCAAAAGTACCCAAAATGAATCTCTATAACCTACCATGGAGACCACAACACTACAACCCTCTCTCTTTCCTCATGAATCTGTGCATATGTGGTTTTCCTCAAAGGGGCCCATGGATGTCTTTAACTGGTAGAAATACCAATTGTGGATATCCACACAAGTTATAAAATGAGCCTGCAGATTCCTAGAATCCTTTTGAAAAAATGAAAATCTAACTCTATTTCTTGTGGAATCTGAGCAGGATGATTGTTCAATGGAGGGAAAGTGAGCACGAGGAAGTTGATCATGTAGTATTTGATGACAATAATTTCAAATAATCTCTCTGACAATGTGGCATGTATAAACTTTTCCAAATTTGTGGCATGCGAGCTCAAAAGAGATTGCTAAATCTCCTTATTGATTACTAGCATCCTGACGCAGAAGCATTCATTCTTGGTGGGAAGTTCTTGAAGATAATTGTTGAGGACATCTACTTCATCAATGTTTTGTGTCATAGACTTGAAGTTCCCAACTTCACAACCCATGGAGGAGGTGGTTGGACCATTAATGATTACATAAAATAATACTACAAGGATGGCACAGAAAAGATAGGCTCACAAGTGCCTATCAAACATATCACTCCTTATTGATTACTAGCATCCTGACGCAGAAGCATTCATTCTTGGTGGGCAGTTCTTGAAGATAATTGTTGAGGACATCTACTTCATCAATGTTTTGTGTCATAGACTTGAAGTTCCCAACTTCACAACCCATGGAGGAGGTGGTTGGACCATTAATGATTACATAAAATAATACTATAAGGATGGCACAGAAAAGATAGGCTCACAAGTGCCTATCAAACATATCACAAATTTGAGTCTCAATGTGATATTATATACCATAGTGTGCATCATGGGATATAACTATTTTCACTTTTCTTCTCACTCCCAAATTCAACATGGGGTTGAGTTCTTAAGACCCACAATGTTTGACTAGACCATTGTGATGCTTTCTTGCATGAAAATACAACTCACTAATTGCAAGTTATGAAAGAAAAAGAACTTTGGGTTTGGCATCGTCCTATGTACATTCAGTTTCAAGAGGGTTCCATTGATGATCCCAAGAGATCATATCATAGGACACTTATGTCCATGGCCCACGATGGTACAATGGATTGAGTTTTTTCCCCGCTTAGGAGGAGGGAAATTATCCAACCCTTATGACAGCCACTTATTTGCTTGGTGGTAGCGTCAGGTTCCCTCTACTTAGGATTATTTGCATACTAGGATCCAATTTTAGGGAGATCCTGGTGTCATCATTCCTCTCGGTGATAAGCTTCAAGACATAGGTAACATTTATTTGAATTTATTTGATATTTTATTTTTGGATTATATATTATATATAGATATAAAGAGAAAAACATCTTAGTTTTTGTGAGATCCATAATATTAACATGTGATATTTAAATGTGTATATAGAGCACCACCGAGACTAGCAGACGTTCCAAGACATAGTTGTCGAGGGAGGGAGGAAATTGGTTTTGGGGCCCTTCATTTTGTTGGTTATAAGTTGTGCACATCACATTGCAGCTTCATTTTGGAGAATGGAAGTTGTGCAAGTTGTTGAGAAGCTGGACAACACAAGAAAGGATGAAACAAAAAATGGTTAAAGGGACAACACAACATCGCCAGCAAGATCAAGATCAAGAAAATAAAGAACTATCAAGTTCTTAAACAACAAGATTGGATTATATATAGAAGACCGATGTGATTGTAATAGGCTAATGACATTGACATTGATAATGATAATGATACTGAGAATGATAGGCTAATAGTGAAAATTGAATGAGAAGGTTGTAATTCCATTATTTCCTAGCATGTTAGTTCTGAGTTATTACTATTCCTATTGTAAATCTAGATAGTGTGATGAGAGTCACTGATGTAATGGGCCAGTATTATAGTATTGTTGAATATGAAGATATAGGTGAGAACTAGACGGAAAATGTATCAGATTTTAGTATTATGAATATAAACAGAGTCCTAAATTTTGAATTTACATATTTTGTATTCAAACTTAAAAAGAATGAGTTGTTGTTCTTTATTATCTTTATGTCTGATATACCTAAGTGTGTCTTTATGAATGGAAACACAACTTTGTTTATTTATTTCCCAGTTAGGAATTCCTGAGGATTGTTACAGGTTTAGTCTATTATGTACAAGATTACAGTGAGACTCAATACCTTAGAGGTCTGTCTAAGTATTCTCCTTACCCTTCCCTCTCTTTCATGTCTCAGTTGCGCTTCGAGTGATACTTCCTCCCTTCCAAGAAGATGAAAATGCCAGTGCTCTAGACTACTTCGATACCTTTTTCTGGTAACCTAAGAAGGACCCTAGTCTGAACACTTTTGTGCCAACAAAATGGTTATGTTGTTGGGACCTATGTTGTAAAAGGGTACCTGTGCGAAGAATGCTTCCACAGATCTATAGATCTGAGATTCAAAAATGGTGGGAAATAAATTGTGACACCTTTATATGGAAGGAAGCGGAGTTGCGAGGAAAAAGTGAGAGGAATACGAGAGATTCTATCTTTTACTCAGAAATATTGAGCGACCAGCATGAGATATTCTAGATTAAATTTCTAGAAGAACTATTCCATTGGATAGATAGGCTCCATTAAGCTCTGTAATTCCAAGAACGCACTAAGAATACCTGCAATTGGAATATAGAGAATATCGCTACACTTCATCAGCTGGATCACCATATTACGGGAGTAATCGATTTCTGGGTTCACAGGACTCTGGAGGGACACATCATCGAATTTGAAGCCAAGAATAACCAATCATTTTCACGCGTGGAGGAAATTTTAAAGAAAGGTGTGTGTGACCAATTTTTGAGGGAAATTCCCCTATGCATCAAAGTATTCTTGATGGAGGAGGGGATGATAACTATTCCATCAACTGAGATGGCAGCCTAAACACCTACACTTAGGGTAGGGTGATTTTTGGGTAGGATCATGAACTGAGAAGGGGGAAGGGTCCTTTGACATATGGGTGAAGATAAAGAATTGAATGCAAGAAATGAGGGAGCCTTAAGGAGAGCCACCATTGTTGAGAAGTGGTGGTGTGGAAAAGTAAAGAAATCAAAGAAGCAGTCTGAGGTGTTACAGAAAGAACTCGGATCAAGAGGAATAGATGAAGGAAGGAGCAAAGAGTTGAGGAAGGTGAGAAGACAAGAAATATTGTCTATTCTAAGATTGCAGTAGAGAGAAGAACAAAGAGAAAGGAGTCCCCATATTGGTGGACGATAATAAGAATGTGGAGAAGAAAGGGAGGACGAAGAAGGTCTCAACCTTGTGGGAGATCAAGAAGAATCATCCTCGATAGTAGGAGACACCGAGAATCATGCAACGAAGGTTGCTCTAGAGGAAGAGAATGAGACCCCCCAAATCAAAGAAACTTTCCTAGAATTCAGTGGAACTAGCCCTGAATAACCTGTCCCCCATGTGTCCTCTATACATGTGGTAATTTCTACAATGCCTACTTATGCTATTTCTATTCCTTCATAACCAGTTAGTCAAAATCAATATGTAAGTGTAAATTCTAGGAGGATATTAGGATCCCTAGGAGTATCACAACTAGGACCATTAGGTTTTATTCTAATAGGAATAGTGAGACCCATAATGGCTAGACATATGGGAGGATCGATCACTTGATACCCATAATTCTGGGATAAAGGGGACGAAGATGTAGAGAAATATTGGTTCTTATGTGAAGCCATATAGAGGTATAGAGGGACTCTTGATGGAAATAAGTTAGTGGAGTTTCAGACTACCTTGAGGGGTTGTGCTCTCAAATGGTATATGAAGGATATTGAACCTGGGTTGCAAGGACAAGCGTTCACCCTTGGCCAAGTTCATTTGAAATTCATTTTTGAATTCAAACTACCCCAGTCAAAGCAACAAGCTCTCTCTGAGTTGTGAGAGATTCAACAAAGGGAAGGAGAATTTGCCTGGGAATACATTATCCAAAAGTTCAAGGATGTTATTGGGAGGATAGCACATCCAATTCAGGAAGATCACCAGAGGGAATGGTATATTCAAGGATTACTACCTGTGACAAGAATTCCTTTAATGAAACAGTGGATAACCATGTTAACAGAAGCCTTGGAGCAGTCAATGAAGATCTAAGCCATGGCAGGTTATCCATGCAATATGAGAATGACCAGACCCCCAGTAGATGCAAATTTGTCGCAACTTCAAGGACAAATTTCAGCGCTAAAAGAAAATATTCAAGAGTTAACCACATAAAGATCAGGACGCCCTCAAGTTTGGTACACGGGCTATTACACAGAAGGGCATCTGGAAATTGAATGTTCGAACGTGAGGGGAATGGGACCTCTTCAAAACTTGATGGGACCTTAACAACCTATGGGAGGAGTTGCACAAGTGTCTGTGACTCCACCATTCCAGATTATTCTTATTAACAACCACCTATTAACATGGTTGTTAACAATCAGATGTTAACATCCTAGATAATATGGTTGTTAACAATCAGATGCCCCTGAATCCATCAAACAATTGTGCAACACCTTGTCATGTATGTTCAATGAAGTATAGAAGGGAGGGGATGAATCATCTCTATCTTCTACCAAAGGACCTAGGATAACTGCATGCTTCTTATCTTGTAGGTTTACTGAGTCTGTGGAATGAGACGGAGGCTTGGGATGCAACATTTTGGAGAGGCACCTTCTGAAGTCTTCATACTTGAATAGTTCGGAAATGGTTACAGGGATTCTAATTTTTTGTATTTCATGCTCATAGTTGAAAGATGATGAAAACTTCAGAATTTCTCACTTCTGGGGAAGGACCTTTGACCATCGGCGGGGGGCTCTGTGCCTTCTTTTCCTTACTTTTATCTACAATAACTTTGGCAGGTGCTTCTTCTTGTTGGAGAAATTTCTATTTTCAACACACTAGTTCAGTGGGAGTTAAATGACTAGTTCTATTTTAGACTTTATAATTTTAGACCATCACTATTATTCATGCATTCCTATTATAGGATGTCATTTCCTATATGAGTGAACATCACTTACTCATTGAACAGATCATAATATACATTGATTCTCATTCTTCATCTTGTATCTCTCTTCATTTTCTTGATAAGATTTGTTTGTGTATGATTTAGCTAGGTCTCATGTTCAGGTTTCCATGAAACACTGACATGGTATCAAATCCAAACTACATGGAGCAACCTAGACAAGAAAGAGAAGATCAAAAATGGATTGATTAAACCTAATTTCCTCCATCATTGCAACCTATCCATATCAAATAGTGCAACGGTTGGAATTATCACAGTCTATTCCTATTGAAGGGTGCAACATAGTTTAGGGTGTGACGTCGTCGCACTATAATCTTCACCCGAGGTGTGATGATTCAACATTGTCACACTGTATCCTTCTTTAGGGTGCAACGGGTGTGATGATTCAACATTGTCACACTGTATCCTTCTTTAGGGTGCAACGATTCAACTTCCCTCCAAAAAATTGGTTTTCTATCGTAAAACAGCCATATCTCAAAATCCGCGATCTGGGTCGGGCTGAAATTATTTCCAGAGACATATAACATAGGGATTCTCATGATCACAAAACATATCAAAACCCACATCATATGTTAGGATATATATCTATTTTATCATATCTATAGCTGCCATAACACTGTTAGTCATATCTCAGAATCCACGATCTGGGTTTTCAGGATCTTTTCATATTCAATAGTAGGGATGGAGACGATGAAACTTCTTCAGTCAAGTCTGGTGATAATACTCACACCGTACAACTATTTTGAATGGAATCCAAAGGCCACATTCCAACTCAAAAGAAAAGGACTGTATAATTTGACTATGGAAATATAAACATAACCTACATCAGCATTTGACAAGACCCGATGGGAGAACCCTAAGGATGAGGCCACAAGACTACTTCTTGAGTTAATCTCCACTTATTTATGGTTTCATGTTGCCACATGAAAGATTCTAAACAATATCTGGACCACCTTGGAAGGACTCTTTGGAAAGCAGGATGAGATGTGAGGTCATATGCTTGAGGTAGAATTGAATACCTTAGACCCTAAAAGTTTTGATAACCCTAAAAGTTTTGATAATATACATGATTTATTTACTAAATTTAAATATTTTCTATTGATCTTGGGTGAATTTGGTATTGACAAGTCTACACAAGAGAAATAACTTATTCTAACAATCTTGGCCAAGTTAGGACCAGAATACGTTGTATATGTCTCCAATTTCCATTCTGGCAGATGTCTTTTTGGAACAAATTGGAAAATTCCTATGATGGCTCAGTTCATTGAGTCTCTCACAGAAGATAAAAAAAATATCATACATATAAGCCTCATCAAGGATCCCAAAGCACATGCACTCACCATGCATGATGGAAACAGATCATCCAAACAAAACAAGAAGGAGAACCAAAATGAGAAGGAGGGATATTCCAAACTCTTTAACGATTCTTCAAGTTCCAAAGACTCTTCAGATTCCACGAAGAAGAAGAATAAGGGAAAGCAGTGCACTTACTACAATAAACCAAATCATGAATAATATACATGCATGAAGAAACAAATCGATCTTATGGCACATGCACTTTAGCAGAAAAACCTTGGAAACTTCATTCCAGAGGGGGTCAAGAAGTAGAAGGAAGAAGATCATGATCCTAAGAAAGGTAATCTTCATGCTCTGGTTGCAATTAATTCCTCATTGATCCTAAGAAAGGTAATCTTCATGCTCTGGTTGCAATTAATTCCTCATATGATTCATGGATTATAGATTTTGGTGCATCACATCATATCGTAGTGAAAGAGGAAGTTTTATCTTCTTTGATTCCATTCTCAAGACCCCCTATTCTCATGGGGGATGATACTTCAGTAGCAGTTGCGGGAGAGGGGAGAGTGGAACCCCATAATGGTAGTTTTGAGAATGTTTTATATCTTCCAAATCTTTCTATGAATCTGCTCTCAGCTTATGAGATCACTTAGAAAGGTAAAAAGGTTGAATTTACATCAGATTTTGTTTCGGTAATTGACATGCATGATAATTCCATCATTGCAATTGGTGAGGTGGATCACAAGTCAAGGTTGTATAAATTCACTAATTTTTCTTACGATGACTCATCTTTTTTACTTACACATAAGGAGAGTACTTTGCATGCACTTCCAATGCAACATGCATATACTCTTGTGCTTCCATCAGTTTCAAACATCAGAGATGATTCCATGCACTTAGATTATGTACATGGAAATAAGAAGGTAGTA
>CBVK0100485572.1:0-18404 GCA_900067695.1 Picea abies
AGGAACCTCCCACGCTCACTGCCCATAGACCCTCATTCCCCACATGCCTGTTCCACCCCAGGAGTATACGCCTTCTTTGTCACTTGGACAGTCCTTCGGCTGCTAATCTCCCTTGCCTTGGGTTACAGGAACAGGCTGGACCAGAAGTCTCTGGGCATTGTGGCAGCTACAGGGTTCCTTCCAGGAGTCCTCTCCTTCCTCTGCACACTCTCTCACCTGGAGAGAATCACTCACAGGCCAACAACCTGTTCTACCAACCTCAATCACCTCTCTCACCTGGAGAGGGCGTTGTACCACTAGCCAACAAGACCCCACGCAATCCAGCACTGTGTGGTCACAACAACTCACGGGGAAAACAGACAGGGGCTTCCCAACAGGTTCAAAAATGGCTGGTCGCTTCTATTTTCCAATCCACCAGCATAGAATAGACTCACGCTCTGGTTGTCGGGGATGCGTGACAAACAATCCACGCAGGGTCAACACAGGTTCGACTGTGCAGACAGGGGTGGTACCGGCTATCTCAGAAGTCAACCCAGGCTTTTCAGCTTTTAGGGATGCACCAGGGTATTCTTTTGCAGAGGTCTGATCGTTCACCTTCAGACCGTCAGGTAGAATGGGAGAGAGATCTCCTCTCACGGCTCCTCCTGGCCATATTATTTGCATGCACCAGGGCTGACACTTGTCACCCTTGGAACTGCATGCGTTCCATCAGCATGCATCCCCTTTGCAGGCTTACCCTTTCCAAAACTTAGGATGAAATGAAACATAAAATGCACATGTTCTTTTGGAATAATATTAAAATATTATCCCAGGCTTAATCCCCCTAGGCTTAGCCCCCAGGCTCAACACTTAGCCCCTTTTCCACCTTCCAGCCCCTAATTCCTTGCCCACTCTATGGATGCTCAATCCCCCTTCACTCATTCATCGTGGTCAGTCTACACTTGGTGGTGTTTATATTTTATTAAGTGTTCTGCATGATTAGATATACAACAGCAGGCTCCTGGCCTTCAACACTTAGGCTCCCTGGCCTAACAAACACATAAGCCTCTAGCTTATAAAAACTTGGCTCACCAGCCTATAAAACACAATTACAATTTCTTTCAGAACATGGTTTGCAACGGGGCTCGGCCTTGGGGACACTACAATCCCCCTCCCCTTATCTTTGCATTTTCCTCAGTGCAACTTACACTATCTCTGCAAGCCTTCCAAAATCTTCAAAATGATGCAGGTACTTTGCCCGCATAACCTCTTCATGCTCCCAAGTTGCGTCCTCAAGACCGTACCAGGTCCACTGGACCTTTACAAGCTCTATAGCTCGATTCTGGAGCTGTTTTCTTTTCCTGTCCAATATGCGCACAGGATGCACTTGCAGGACACCTTCTGGTTCCACCTGAATCAAAGTCCAATCAATAATATGATTAGCATCAGGTACATAGTTCTTAAGCAGTGAAACATGAAACACATTATGTATAGTCATAGATGCAGGTAATGCAAGCATGTATGCAACTGGCCCAATCCTTTCCAGGATCTCAAATGGCCCACAAAATCTTGCTGCCAACTTGGCGCAACTTCCCAACCTCAGGAAACTCCTGTTAGTTTTCACTTTCAGGAAAACATGGTCACCCACTTTGAATTCTCTATGGGTTCTGTTACTATCAACGTAACTTTTCTGCCTGTCCGGGGAAGCTTTTAGATTATGTTTAATTCTTATCATTTGGTCTTCCATCTCTTTGAGCAGTTCAGGCCCAACTACTACTCTGTCAGCTGGATTATCCCAGCTCACTGGAGTGTTTCACTTTCTTCCATAAAGCGCTTCGAATGGGCTCATCTTCAATGATGCATGATACCCATTACTGTAGGCGAATTCTACCAAATGCAGGTAGTCTTCCCACCTGGATGGTTTATCCATCACATACATTCTCAGCATGTCTTCTATTACTCTGTTTACTCTCTCTATCTGTCCATCAGACTCAGGATGATATGCTATGCTAAAGTTCAGATTCGTTCTGAATCCTTTGAACAGTCCTTTCCAAAAATTCGAGGTGAATTTTGGGTCTCTATCAGACACAATTGTCTTAGGAATTCCATGCAAGTGTGCAACTTCTTTTAGGAAAATGTCAGCAACATCTGTTGCTCTGTGGGTGGTTTTCAGTGGAATAAAATGGGCAGCTTTAGTAAGCTTGTCCACCACCACCATGATTGAATCATGCTGCTTGCTTGTTCTGGGCAATCCTGTGATAAAATCCATTGTTACCACATTCCATTTCCATTCAGGAATAGGTAAAGGCTACAGCAACCCTGCTGGGTGCCTGTGCTCAGCCTTAACCTTTTGACATTCCATACATCTGGCGATGTATTCAGTGATTTCTTTCTTCAAACCCGGCCAAAAATAATGGCCTTTGACTGCTGCCATAGTCTTCTGATATCCAGGATGTCCAGCATAAGCCACGTTATGCATCTCCTTTAGAATTGCCAGCTTCAACTCTCAGACATTGGGTACATACACTCTATTTTTATACAGAAGTAAACCATTAGTTCCCAAGGTGTAACTTTCCTTGGTCTGTGGTCTCTCACGCTGTTGTAGCTTTGCTACAAGATTTTTGTACTGCAAATCAGCATTTGCAGCTTCCAAAATTCTGTCTTTCATCTCAGTCTGGTACATGCTAATGGTTGTAGCATGTAATTTGTGCACTTTTCTACTAAGTGCATCAACCACCTTATTTTCTTTCCCTTTGATATGCTTGATATCAAATTCATATTCGCACAGAAACTCCAACCATCTGATTTGCCTGGCATTTAAGGTCGACTGATCAAATAAATACTTCAGACCGTTATGGTCTATTCTCAACTTGAATCTCTTGCCTATGAGGTAATGTCTCCATTTCCTCAAGGCGTGGACGATTGCTGCCAACTCTAAATCGTGAGTGGCATAATTCTTCTCATGTTCCTTCAACTTTCGGGATTCATAACAAACTACAAATCCCTCTTGGCTGAGAACTTCTCCCAGCCCCTCCTTACATGCATCTGTGCACACTACGTAATCCTTATCTGGATCTGCAATCTTCAGGATCAGAGCACTAGTTAGCAGCTGCTTCAATTGCTGGAAGCTGCTCTCACATTCTTTAGTCCACTGGAACTTTTTCTCCTTCCTTTGCAAGGAAGTGATAGAATGAGCTATCTTTGAGAATCCAGCTATAAACCTCCTATAGTAGCCTACCAGACCCATAAAAGATCTAACTTCTGCCACATTCCTTGGCGCTGGCCATTCTCAAACGGCATGTACCTTCTCAGGATCCACAGCGATCCCTTCTTCAGATATAATGTGCCCCAAATAATGGATCTGCCTTTGGTAAAAAGAGCACTTGCTCAGTTTTGCGTACAGCTGGTGTTCTCTCAACACCTGCAGCACCATTCTCAGGTGTTGTTCATGTTCTTCCTCTGTCTTGTAATACACCAAGATATCGTCCAAGAAGACTATGACAAACTTGTCCAAATAATCTCTGAACACTCCATTCATTAAGCACATGAAAACAGCAAGCGCATTGGACAGCCCAAACGGCACCACTGTGAACTCATAATGACCGTACCTTGTTCTAAAGGCGGTCTTATTGATGTCTTCATCCTTTATTCTCACTTGGTGATATCCTGATCGGAGATCTATTTTCGAAAATATTTTCTCATCCTTCAACTGATCAAAAAGATCATCAATCCTTGGCAGGGGATACTTGTTCTTGACAGTGACCTTATTCAGCTGTCGAAAATCAATGCACAGCCTCAACGTCCCATCTCCCTTCTTCACGAATAGGACCGGGGCTCCCCACGGTGACACACTGGGGCAATTGTAACCTTTCTTTAGTAGCTCTTCGAGCTGCAATTGCAACTCTTTCAGCTCTGGCGTACTCATTCTATAAGGAGCCTTCGAAACTGGAGTTGCTCTAGGCATCAAATTTATAGAAAAATCGATGTCCCTCTTCAAAGGTAGTCCAGGTACCTCCTGAAATATGTCCTTGAATTCTTTGAGTACTTTGTGGTCTTCCAGATTCGAGACTATATCTCGGGATGCTTCTTCCACCTGGGCTGCAAATAATTGACAACCTTTCTGGTAACATTTCTTCAGCTGCATGGCTGAGATTTCTCTCACAGCCACGGCTCTGGGAATTCCTTGGACTGTTACCTGATTTCCCTCTTCATTCAGGCATGTGAACCTCTTGTTATGGCAATCTATAAGGGCATGGTGATGGTCCAACCAGCCCATCCCAATTAAGCAACCATATGAGCCTAAAGGCAGAATGTTCAATTCATCCTTAGTGCTCATTCCTTTCATGTCCACTGAATAGGACTTAACCAATTCAGTGACCTTCCTCTTGGTCCCTGTGGCCAACTTCACTAACCAAGACTTCTCATGTTTGTTCCTCGTTAGATGCAAACTTTCCACCACTCTAGGATCTACATAACTATGGCTAGCCCCCGAATCAGTTAAAATAACAAGTGGTCGGTTGTTGATCGTACCTTCCACTTCAATCATGTGCGATTGAAATTCTGCTTGCTTGTTGTCCAGGGCTGCGTAGATCCTCGGCATTCTACTACCCATATCCTCCACTATTTTAGCTTGATGAACAGTATGGACAGTTATTGCTTTTTCTTTTCTGTGGGGGCGGTCTCTGTACCTATGATTCCCTTTACAGCCCCAACACTCCATAGGTGGAGGCCTTAGCATATGCTCACTCCCTTCAACTTTCATGGGGTCTCTAAAGGATGACTATTCCCCAGGACCATTCTTGAAAAAGGGAGGCATGTTTCCCTTCTGCCTCTGTTCTTTCTTAAACCTCTTCTGGTCATCCCAAGCCTTCCGAAAGGTAGGATTTTCTCTTTGTTGTCCGTATAAGCATTTCACCCTTCTTATTGTTTCTTCCATAGTCTTAGGATCATCATATTGAATCTTGTCACCAATGGAAGGTGGCAGTCCACTCAGATACCTCTGAATCTTGACAGCCTCATCTTTGATGAATGGAACATACTTCAGTAATTCCATAAAACTTCGTTCATACTCATCAATGGTCATACTTCCCAACTTGAGTTTGAAGAACTCCTTCATTTTTCTGTCATAGTATCTTTTAGTCATGTATTTCTTCTCGAAATACCTCTTAAATTCCTTCCAAGTGACCTCTTTCTCTTTGATGTGTTGCACCTGCACAAACTGATCCCACCACATGGATGCTTTTCCTTTCAGTTGGTACATTGCAATTCTTCCTTCTGCATGGGCAGAATAATTCTGCAGTTGGAAGTATTTCTTCATGCCAAGAAACCATGTCTCGGCATCTTCCTCCTTCTTATGTTCTCCATCGAATGTTGGAGGCTTAATCTTGTTCATCTCTCCTTTCAATTCCTCCCTTCCATATTTTCGATGTTTTCTGGTAGGGGACGGGCTTGAACTACTATGTGTCTCCTTTCCAGAATGCTTTGGGGAGAGACGGTAATGTCTGTTACCACTCCTCGATATCCTTCGCCCCTCAGGGGTTCTGACACTTCTTGATCTGCTTGTGTCACTCCCCTTTTCCAATTTCTTTTCTATTCTTTCCAGGCTCTTCAACATTTTTAAATTGAATTCACCCTGCCGATCCCGGATTTTCATGAGCTTTCGGCTATCAGCTAGGCGAGCCTGGCCATCTTTTTGCAATCTTTCGATGAGTTGCATCATATGTTCTTCCTTATCCATCTCTTTTCCATGCCCATTGGAGTTCGATCCTTCCACTCCCATATTGACATCCTTTCCTTCTCGTTCATCTCCTGTTTCGGAAGCAATCATCACCTTTTCCCATTCCATACTCGGCATTGGTTAGCTGGAATCCTGAGCTCCGTTGAACTCTGCACATGCACTGTGCAATTAAATTCGAAGTTTGTCAGGCCATTACTCCTTCGGAACAATCTGTAACATTTATAAGCCAATACGAACAAGAACAAAAGACATTTTGATTCAATTAAGTTTTCTGAGCTCTCGTTTGGTTCTGCAATTTTCGTGATTTCGAAACTTTCATTTTCGGCACTTCGTAATTTTGGGACTTCGAGTTTCGGTCCACGAAGATCCCACAGTTAGATATTCGTAACTAGAGTCACCCTTTTGCAACTCGCAATCTTGCGAGTTCGTGAGTCGAAGACCCTCGACTCATTTCCTCTGATCGTCGATACCCGAGATGCGACACGGGTATGGCTCCCTCCTCGCTAGCGTCTACTACGCATGACCGTAGTCTAGGGCTACGTGCTAGCACCCTTCGCTATTCACACCTTCGTGAGTTGTGGCATCCAACCCTGGTGCCTCCCTTTCACGAAACCCCAAGAAGCGATGTTGACTTTTCTCCTCTCGTTCTCGCTACTTCGCGACTTCGTGAGTTTCAATGTCGAGCTCCCATGCCCTTATCTCGTGAGTCCCCGAAATCACGAATTACTTTAGTCTCCGGGCCCACAGCACAGCTTTTTCCCTTCACCACCATGGCATGTGGTACGTTCAAGAGGGTCCACGTCACTTTTAACGACGTCATCGAGTCCCACCACTCTCGCCTGTCTCCTCGACCCACTGGCACGTGGTACATCTCCATGTGTCCATGTCCATTCCTAGAAAAATCAAATGGTTAGATCTTTCTCAGATCTACGGCGCAGATCCTTTCGGCATTTTGGGCTTCCAAACGCCGATGCGCTCTAGCTCCCGTTAGCCCTACGGGCTAGACTCGTGGTTCACATGACCTCCCCTTATATGACCATAGTCATACCTCCTATCAGGGTTTCGGACTTTCCAATGTCAAAACACATATGTCCTCAGGATTCATGATTCCCCGAACCCTGATTTCCCGATGGATGACTCTCCTTCCGAAACTTTCCCGACTGCCTCGACCTCAGCCACACGTCCCCAAGAATGGAGAGTCCTCGCCGCTTCTCGCTATTTCGCGATTTCGCGATTTCAAATGCTCTAGGTGCCTTGTCTTCAGGATTCGCGAAACGTCGAACCCCAATATGCTTATGGGCTCCCAATCTCACCCACGTGTCCCAACTGACAGACGGCTCAGATCCAATCTCGGGATTTCGCAACTTGCGATTCCCCAATGACAAAGTTCTATGTCAAATCAAAACCTCGGTATTCGATATACCAATGGGTCGCTTGATCTTCGCCATGTGTCCCAACTGTTGGACAGCTCGGATCAAATCTCGGGACTTCACCTGGTGCAAGGTCAAAAATACTCACCTATGTGAGTCTGGGTGTCCGGATCTCCGAATTGGACGATCGCGCGACACACGTCCTTCCTTATACGGACGGCTCAGATTTCCTCTCGCTATTTCGGAACTTGAAATGTCCCGGCCTTCTCGACCTCGAGAACTCTGATATCCTGAACATTGATATCCCGATAAGCCAACTCCTTTCAAGACTTTCACCCTCCTGTTCACGAAGCTTTAAAACTCCGTGCAACTCTCTACCGATCCGACGGCTATTGGGTAATTTGCTCAAGATCTGATGGCTCACAAGGGTTCGCCTTCCCTCCCGAATAGATCCTAGAGCTTCCACACCACCGGTGTGGATTCCTCTCTCCCTATGGACTCATACCACAATGGTCGTGGTTTCATAATGCTGCTATACCTCCTGAGCTTTAAAAAAAACACGTCAAGTAACTCCTTGACATTTTGGAGTAAACCAGGGTCTGAAATTGGGCTTCCAGACCCAATTTCCCCTCGCATTCTCGGTCCAAAGACCGCTCCACTAGCCCATCTAGGCTCAGTGTCAAAACCTTGGCTCTGATACCAAACTGTAACACCCCTTCCACTCAGCCACCCAGGGTTACTATAACACCACTTGGTAGATAACCCAGAATAATTGTAGCGCACCTTGGCTACCGTGTAGGTGTTACTACGTGGAATAACACATTCTCATTCATAATTATTCGCAGGCATTTAAGAAAACAAATACATTTAAGCTCAGAGTAAGCATAAGAATCATTTTTAACATAAATAATCCATGGCAAATACATTAATCCAAATGCACAGCAGAATGCATGATAATTATAATACACAAAGATACAAAACATATTTAAAGCATCATCTGGTACTTATCTGTAAAATAGTGGTAGATTCCACCAACCAAGTGCAGGCCTTCCACGAACCTCCCAGCCTTAGACCACACTGCTCATCATCTCAACAGTGGGTCACCCCCGAGTTGGGACTAAGCTCCACCCCAAGGCAAGGAAATCTAGGCTAGGCTGAGGTTACAGGAAAACAACACACAACCACAAGGAAGGGATTCTCTCCAAGGAACCTCCCACGCTCACTACCCACAGACCCTCATTCCCCACATGCTTGTTCCACCCCAGGAGTATACACCTTCTCTGTCACCTGGACAGTCCTTCGGCTGCTAATCTCCCTTGCCTTGGGTTACAAAAATAGGTCGGACCGGAAGTCTCTGGGCTTTGTGGCAGCTACAGGGTTCCTTCCAGGAGTCCTCTCCTTCCTCCGCACACTCTCTCACCTGGAGAGAATCGCTCACAGGCCAACAACCTATTCTACCAACCTCAATCACCTCTCTCACCTAGAGAGGGTGTTGTACCACTGGCCAACAAGACCCCACGCAGTCCAGCACTGCGTGGTCACAACAACTCACGGGGAAAACAGACACGAGCTTCCCAATAGGTTCAACAATGGCTGGTCACTTCTATTTCCCAATCCACCAGCATAGAATAGACTCACGCTCTGGTTGTCGGGGATACGTGACAAACAATCCATGCAGGGTCAACACAGGTTCGACTGTTCAAACAGGGGTGGTACTGGCTATCTCAGAAGTCAAGCCAGGCTTTTCGGATTTCAGGGATGCACTAGGGTATTCTTTTGCAGAGGTTCGATCGTTCACCTTCAGACCGTTAGGTAGAATGGGAGAGAGAGCTCCTCTCATGGGTCCTCCTGGTCATTTTATTTGCATGCACCAGGGCTTACACTTGTCACCCTTGGAACTGCATGTGTTCCATCAGCATGCATCCCCTTTGCACGCTTACCCTTTCCAAAACTTAGGATGAAATGAAACATAAAATGCACATGTTCTTTTGGAATAATATTAAAATATTATTCCTAGGCTTAAGCCCCCTAGGCTTAGCCCCAAGGCTCAACACTTAGCCCCTTTTCCACCTTCCAGCCCCTAATTCCTTGCCCACTCTATGGATGCTCAGTCCCCCTTCATTCATTCATCGTGGTCGGTCTGCACTTGGTGGTGTTTATATTTTATTAAGTGTTCTGTATTATTACATATACAACAGCAGGCTCCTGGCCTTCAACACTTAGGCTCCCTGGCCTAACAAACACATAAGCCTCCAGCTTATAAAAACTTGGCTCACCAGCCTATAAAACACAATTACAATTTCTTTCAGAACATGGTTTGCAACGGGGCTTGGCCTTGGGGACACTACAGTACTAAAATGGGTTCTTTTGGCAGCTTCGTCCGTGACATTTTTAATATTCCATACGGCTTCACATAGGAACCAGTGTTGATCAGGATCTTCAGATCCATCTCCTCTAAAAATAGGAAGTCTCATCTCATCCACCATAGACCTTCTTAGGGTCCCTCACTGAGTATGTGGTGGATTACTAGTGACAGTGTTAAGGGCACTCTAGTGACTAGGATTAATCTTATTGCTTAATACTACTGAATCAACAGGAGGGATAACAGTACTTACTTCAACGGTCTGTGCAATTTTTGAAGTCTCACGTTCTTCTCGATGAATCTCTTCAGCTTTCCCTTCCTCTGTCCCAGCAGGTTCTGAATGCTCCTCGTCTGTCAA
The DNA here is from genome assembly GCA_900067695.1 of Picea abies. NCBI lineage: Eukaryota > Viridiplantae > Streptophyta > Pinopsida > Pinales > Pinaceae > Picea > Picea abies. The sequence continues at coordinate 9,807 of CBVK0100485572.1, forward strand.
ATATTACTCTTCTCCACTATAGAAACCTTCATCCCCGTAGTTCTACTTGAACAGGTTTGCAAGATGAACTTCTCTTAACACTCTCCCACTGCGCGTATGTCCATCTTCTTTGTCGTTGTCGTTGTCTGAATTCTAGAACATTAGTCTTTCTAGATCTGACCAATCTATTGTATCTTCAAGATGTTCTTCTCATGCAATAGAATCTTGAGTCTCAACTTCAGGAATTGTAAAAATTTCCCTGTGGGTCCCTTAAAGAAATATCTCTCAGCTTGGTTGTATGACTCTACTCTGTCAACAACAAACTCTGTGATGTACCCTCCAATGTTGCTATCAAACTAGTGATCTACTACTCGTGACACGGCGTTATCATCTCTCTTGACCTTCTTGATCAACTCTGACGTCCACACTCCAGGAGATCTAGAACGGATCTCGAACTGGGTATCTGCTAATCTAGCTAGCCACTCATACAGCTCCTGATGGATTCCCCAAAGAAAATTTCGTGTATATTAGTGAAAATATATTTCTCCAACCAATCCTCTATACTAAGATTAGGGTTCTTGTTATGGGATTCAGCGAAGTCCTTTTCTTGATCCTCTATCCACTTTTGAGTCTCTGTCTTTGATGGGAACCACCTTGACATTCCCTCAAGAAAATTCATGTCCCGGCAACGGAACCATTTGTTGGCACATGGGCAGACCCAGGGTTCATCTCCAAGAGTGCACCAACAAACCCTAACTACTGGCCCTTTCGACAACATTTATGAGGGGTTTGCAGGACAAAGATGTCTACAACCAAGGGGAATATCAAGTGGATCTAATATAAGAACAAGACAACATTCATATATCACTTATCAGCTAGGATCTACTCTATACATCTACTTATCATATCTAAATAGTAATGAAATCACAATATATCAATGACAGAGACAGAATACCAATCACACACAACACAAAATATACATGGTTCACCCTCTCTCTAGGGCTACGTCCACAGAACTTTAATTTATAATATATTAAGACGAAGCATATAGTTATTGTCTGCGCTCTTAGCTAGCAGATCCTATTTATTCTCCTCTCTTTCTCTCCCCTCCCTGCACACCCAGTTGCAGGGTTGATCTTCGCACACAGCTAAAGATCTTACAATACCAGAAGGCTCTCACACTTAGCGCTTCTCTCTCTCTCCACAGTAATCTCTCACAACAACCAACAATAACAACTAGATCAATCAATAGTAATGATGAAAACAACCACGACCCAGGTCCTCTTGACCTTTATTTATACATTACAATAGTTCATCAACATCCTTAGGCCGAAACCTAGGTGTCCAAAACCCTAGGTGTCTAAAACCCTAGGCCAATTTGACCCGTATTTTCAGAGCTTCGCCAACCTGTCTTTCCTTCCTTCTCGCGCGGTGCTCCAAAGCATCGAACGGTGGCTTTTTCCACTTGTTGAGTTGTCCATGATCCTTCTTCCTTGCTGATCCATCATCCTCAGTCTCCTCGTCCAATGGCGTGCTTCGCTCCATCTTTTCTGCTCTTTTTCTCACTTCGACCCAGTAACAGTCACTGTGTCTTCCACGAAGCTCATATTCTCTTTTTTCTTCCTTGATCTTCGTTCCCTTCCATAACCAAGGGCCAACAATTTATTTGTTGAGTTTTTGCATGAATTTAATTATTGTGCTTAACTCTATATATGTGAATGGTTAATTTTTGTTGTGAATGAGTTATTAGTTGCAATCATGGTCATTTAGAGTGTTGTAGATGCATTTAATTATGGGTATTAGAAATTAGTTGAAAATGTGTTTAATTCATAGCTGGTAAACTACAGGATTTGAAGAGAAAAATAAAATTTTGTTTTATGTGTATTTTTGTGTAGTAATGTTCCCTGGTTAAGTTGGGAGACGTTACACTAGCCACCTTCCTCCTATATCTTCGAGGTATATTCTCCTCAAATGATCTATCTTTCTTTCCTTCATCCCCTATACCCTCTCTCTCTGAATTATATTTTCCATCTAAGAAGGCCACTTCCACGTCCTTGAAGAATTCCATATCTTCTAGTGTTGGCTCATGGAGATTGGCGTCTTCTCTCACTCGAACTTCAAATAAGACATGTTTTTCTTCACATTTCTTAATGGGAACAAAAAACTTATTCGAAGGGAACCCAAGGATCGATTGGAATGAAGGTTTCTCCTTGTTAGGTAACCCATTGTTGTTTAGAACCGGTATAACCTCTCCACCATTATCTGCCAACTGAGACAATATTTTGAAACTGTTTTGTTAAACAGGATCTGCAACTTGTCGAGGTTTTTCAATATTTTTGGTCGGAGGTTTCGAGCCATCGTGAGAGTGGCCAACAGAACTAGAAGGAGGTGGCACTCAACCTCCACCAAATCCAAATTTCCTTGATACCATCTGCCACTACTCTTCCTTTCCTACGCCAATGGGGAGAGATGAGTCTGCCTTCTTGCAATTTTTCACAAAAAGCTCATATTCGTGGCAGATTTTGCACTTGAATGAGAGTTGTTCATAGTCAAGTTGTTGCACATGTTTCCAATTATCCATGGAAATGAGAACTATTTATGGGATCCCCTTCTCAAGATCTACTTTGACACAAATCCTTGCACAAGAGAATATGTTCTTCTTAGGCTCAACCCGATCAATATACCTTCCAATAGAGTTCATGATACGACAAAGGGAATCATCACTCCAACAATGAAGTGGGAGATGTGGAAGTTGAACCCACACCAGAATATCATAAGGAACATCATTCTCAGGACTAAAGTTAGGGGTCCATTTGTTAAGATACATCCCTCTTGCCCCCAAAAAATATGGGCCACTGCATAATATCATATCTCTATCTTCCTTGTGTTTAAAGAGGAAAGTGAAAAACCCTCTATTGCAAAAGAAATGGCTCGGAGAGCCTCTGATGAGAGGTTTCTAGTTTTTCTCAAGCCATTTTTCTACCATCTTCTGAGAGGGCCAAATGCCCGTAAATTGGTCGATCAATCTCCGATCTACAAGAGCCAAGGCCTTTTTCCTGGAAGATGAAGGAGGTAGCAAGACCTTGGGCATCTCATCCATATTTTTAACAAATTCAAAAGTCCAAGGTTTCAATTTTTTCACTGAAGTCCATTGCATGGAATGTCAAAGCATAATCATCTAGAGGGGGTTGTCTCCCCCTCCCAATACCATCTTCCATTCCAAAAAAACTAGTGTCTATGGTTTCAAGCGCTCACACCAGATCACCTTCTAAACGTTTACCCAAGAGACTACAATGTTAACCAACAGATGTTGGATTCAGGTATTATTCAACCAAGCAAGAGTTCATTTTCAATTCCAGTAGTGATGGTGAGAAAAAAAAGATAATGCTTGGAGGACGTGTCTTGATTATAGAGATCTAAACAAAATCACCATCAAGGATAATTCCCTATTCCAAATATTGATGAGCAATTAGATGAGTTCATGGAGTGGCTTATTTTACAAAATTAGATCTTAAATCAAGTTACCACCAAATCAGATTAAGAAAATAAGACATTCCCAAAATAAATTTTATAACATATGAAGGGAACATTCATTTTGGGTTGATTAATGCTCCTACTTTTCAAAGCCTTATGAATAAATAAAAATCGGCCCCATCTTAGAAATTTTGTGTCAATTTTATTTAATGATATACTTATCTATAATAAATCATGGGAATACCACATTAAACATGTGGATAAATTCCTACAAATTCTTAAGAACAATCAATTGTATGTGAAAATATCCAAAAGTGTTTTTGGGAAACAAGAAGTGGAGTAGTTGGGTCATATTGTTTCAAGGGAAGAATTCAAGGTGGACCCTCAAAAGATCCAAGCTATTACAAAATGGTATATTCCTAAGAACATTAAGACTCTTAGAGGACTTTTGGGTCTTACAAGATATTATCGAAAGTTTGTTAATAATTATGCATGCATTGCAAACCCACTCACATCTCAATAAAAATTCATTTGTATGGAATGAAGAGGCTACCTTGGCATTCTCACTCTTAAAGCATGTCATGCCTTCTACACCAGTATTGACAAAACCTAATTTTGGTAAAACATTCATAGTTGAATGTGATGCACGAGGACAATGAATTGGAGCAGTATCGATGCAAGAAGGGAGACCATTGTCTTTTGAAAGTAAATAATTCAAGGGAAAAGACTTCGCGAAATCTACATATGAAAAAAAAAATGGAAGAAATTTTACATGCAGTAATAAAAATGGCGACAATATCTCATTGGGAGGCATTTTAAAGTCAAGATAAACCATGATAGCCTAAATTACATTTTGGAAAAAAGATTGTCATTAGAAGAGCAAGAAAAACTGGTAACAAAAATGCAAGGATTTGATTTTGAAATAATATACAAAAAGGGGAAGGACAGTGTGGTAGAAGATGTCATTTCCATAATAGAAGAAGCCTCAATTTTATATTCCATTACATATTTCATTCTTGTGTCATTGAAAGAAGCTCACCATGAATGGAAAAATGACAATAGTACTAGACAGAAAATACAATGTATAAAGGAAGAGACGAGCTCTAAAGAACATTGGGAGTGAAAGAGACATATCCTTTGATATAAGACTAATAATTTCATTCCCTCAATCAAAGTTGAAGCAAGAAATATTAAAGAAATCTTATGGCCCCAATGGAAAAACATTCAGGGTTCCTTAAAACATATCAAAGGATCAAAAAATATTTTTTGGGGGGAAGGAATGAAGAAAGATATTCAAAATTTTGTAAGAGAATGTCAAATTTTCCAAAGAAATAAATGAGAGACAGTGAAACCTGAAGGGTTACTTTAGCCTTTACACATACCTAATCAAAGATTATAAGAGATATCAATGGCCTTCAATACAGGTTTACCAAAATCAGAAGGCAAGTATTGTCATTTTGGTGACCGTCGTGGATAGACTGACAAAATATGCACATTTTTGTGGAATTCAAAGTACATATACGGAAATCCAAGTGGAAGAAGTGTTCATGAAGTAAATTTAGACTTCATGGATTTCCTAAAGTAATAGTAAGTAACAAAGATAAAAAAAAATTCACAGGGAAAATTTTGGAAAGAATTATGGAGGACGAATGGAACAACACTAGCTATGAGTTCAACATATCATCCACAAACATATGGTCAAGCAAAAATAGTTAACAAATGTTTTGAGGGTTATCTACGTTGCTACTCTTCAGACAAGCAATCTCAATGGGTGAAGTCGCTTCCTCTAGCATAACGGTGGTATAATACCACCTATCACACATCTACTAAGTTGTCCCCATTTGGAGCCTTTTGTGGATATCTGCCTCCCAGTATCTCATACCTTTTGTAGGACCAATCCAAAGTACAGGCAATAGAGTCCCATATGGAGAATACTAAAGAAACATTAACAATTCTTAAGGTAAACCTTTGCAAAACAGGATGAAGTAGCAAGCATATCAACATCAAACTTAAAGACAATTTGCGAAGGGTGATTGGGTATTTTTGAGACTGCAACCTTATAAGCAATCTACTCTTAAACAAAAGAATAAGAAATTAGCTCCAAAATTTGATGGACCCTACAAAACTATTCACAATATTGGACAAGTGGTGTATGAGTTAGATTTTCCTTTTTCTCGCATTCATAAGGTTTTTCATGTATATTTCATAAAAAAGGGTTTGGGACAAAATATGCCAATGCATATAGAACTTCCATAATTAAATGAACAAGGGAAGTTGATCCTTGAACCAAAAAAATTATTGTTCAACATTCTATCTTTTCAAAATAGAACCATTATGGAGTACCTAATCAAGTGGAAGAATATGCCTCCAAAAGAATCTACAGGGGAAAATGAGTAGTTCATGAAAAAACACCCTCAATTACAAATTTGAGGGAAAACCTTTTTAAAGTGGGGGCTATGTTAATCCCCTAAGGCCCTAACGCTCATTCATTATTAGTTTACTAGTTATGTTTAGGTCAACTTAGTAGTAGGTTACAACATTCTCACTTTATCTCATATTTATAAGAAAGGGGATTCATTTGTATAGGCATCTTGTCTTGTGCATTGGATATATTGTAAAAGGAGGTTCCCCCCTCGATGTGGATTATTATTCATTGACTATATTTAGAGTTTGGTCCAAGATCTTTTTGGCTAGGATCTTGGAAATATAATCAATGGTACTATGAATATAAGGGAGTGAAATTAACAAGGAAGGGGAATTGGAAAGAGGACCATGACATGTATAAATTTCATTTTCATTAATAAGTATGGAAGGATGTTGAGAAGATCACTAGTAGATCTAATGTATGGATGTTGCAACTTTTGAATAGTGTTTGGGAAAATGATTTAGCCAAAAAGAGCTAAAATCTTATAAAGCATTTCCCTACCTAGTTCTATAGGTTTTATGGGGCAGATGGCTCTCTTGTAATGATAGTCTATTTTATAACACTCAGAAGCCAATATTTCAAGTTTACTCATATGCATGGTGTATTCCAAGGACTAAAATCGATGTTGAATGGCAAAGTTCCAAGACAAATAGGGAAGCTAATGATTTGACAAGTCATATCCATGGTGTGTTATCCCAATGACCTGTTGAGCCATTGCTTTGAAAGCTCACTAAGTTGGGTAGGATGTGGAACAAAAAATGTGGTGTGATATTGTCTTCATGTCAGTTCCATTTCCAGTTCCACTTGTGACACACTTACATTTAATGAGTCAATTTCTTGTGACATGCTTACATTTCATGAGTCAATTTGCACAAAGTTGTTTCTTTAATATCTAAATTGTCCTACACCCAAATGGGGTATTGGGGATGTGATCTTTCATGCTTGTTATACCACCAATTGGAAACCATGACCATCCCTTGATGACAAAGGGTGGCATGCACCATAAGAAAATGGTTATTAGGTGGGAGATATTCACCCCCTGGTTTGGGAGGACATTAATTGACATGCATCACTTGGATATAACACTCTTCACAAGACCTTAGTTTATGAAGGCTCTAGATGCAAAGACGACGGAGAAAACCAAAGGGAAGGGGAAGCTCGAGATAGGACACAAAGTGAGGAGGTCTCACATGGCCATGATGACACTAGTACATTGCAAAATTATAGCTTGCAAAGGAGTTACGTTGAGGGGATTTATAGCCATCAAGTAATGGACCAACATTCTCCTAATGATAGCCACACCCTACATAAAATGGCTTCCTCCATTGCCTTTGGTCTACGTAGTAGGCATAGGACCTCGTTGGAAAAATGTAGAAGAGAACCAAACAAACACTAAGGGAGGCAAAGCAAGGGTGTAAATGGACTATCAGGTACTTGTTTTAGTTGATAATGTCGAGCACCTCAAGTAGAGGAAACACTCAAGGAGGAGTATTGGTGATAGGAGAAAGAGAAGGACATGACCCACCCCAACCAATGCCCATAGGAAAGGGCCAACCACCTTCTCATAAGGCATGATAGGGAGCCAAACCTAAACAGAATCGACACAAACGCAAATCCACCAGTAACACAATGTATTGCACAAGGTTTTGAGGGTAGGGATAATGCCACCATCATGCACACACTAAATAACTTGGAGAAGGTCCATGGTTGTAGATCTACCACTAGTGGGATTCTCAAGAAGTAGGACCACCAAATTCCCTTGTACCCTAGATCTCTATTGACACACAAAGGAATTTATTGCATGCCATCTAGATTTAATGTCAAAGAGAAGCAACTTAAAAGAAATTAAGGAAGAGTTTCCACAACGCAATGATAAATATTACTTCCCATTGCAATCCCTCCAAAGCTCCAAGCTCCAAGTAAACCCTGGAAGATGGAGAAGGAGGAGGTAGTGAGGACTCCTAGCTCCCCATGTCCCTTGTTGAAAAGAAAAAATAGCATAAAGAAACTATGGTTAAAATCTACCTTTGAGATTCCATCTTTCTATGTTTCATTTCGAAAGTTTTAATAACCTAGGGCCAATCTCTTTTTACATATGTTTTTTTTTAATAAAATGTAAAGAAAAAAATAAAACCATACTTTCTTTTGTTTATGTTAAACTATAGAATCCAAAAGTCACTCCAGTGAATATAAAGAATTTATTTTGATGTTCTTCCACTTAATGTTAGAAAAAATAGGACCGTGAAGCAATAAAATAAAAACAAATGCGCAAACAAAACACAGAAGATACACAATACAAGAGAGACACAAATTTACGTGGTTCACCTAGTGTGGGCTACATCCACCAGAGAAATTTCCAGGTCCTTCCTTTATTATTATCCAGCAAATGAAGGGATACAACCTAGAGAAAAACCCAATGTAACTTCCTCTTCTTTCTCTCACAGTCTCCTCTCTCAGAATACAATATTTGTCATCAATCATAGCCGCAATACATTTCCCTCATAAAAGAGGGTTGCCTTCTAGGGAAAAAAACCCTAACATAATCTCTACCGTTAGATCTGCGACCTTATAATGAACGGTCCATATTTACAATGAAATTACAATATACATTTACAAGGCAATTTTTCCTTCGAGGGCTTTGCCCCCGAACCCCCACTGGGGGCCCGCTTGCCCCCAGACCCCCCAGCCGGGGGGGTAGCTCCCCCGGACCCCGCAGAGGG
>CBVK0100485573.1:0-18404 GCA_900067695.1 Picea abies
GAGTTGGATGATCCAAAGACCAAGAGATTAAGCAGACCCTGTTGAGGTGGGGGTCTGCGTCAAGTGGTATCAGAGCTAACTAATTTTGTTTTCTGTAAAGAGAAGATAGAGGAAAATTGTGATTTGAATTCTGTGTGGATAGATTGAAACAATGTTGTTGAGGAGATGTCAAGAGAGACCTATGCCCGATCTAGTCATGGAAAGGGAGATGAAGGAACTTCGTGCTCGATTGGATGCTATGGAGACAACACAGAGGTGAACACCTGATACTAGAGATATTACTGAGGCCGAAAGTGAGAATGAAGGAGGAGCTGAAGAAGAAGTTGTAGCTGAAGATGCTGAAGAGGAACGTCTATTCAAAGTTGTTGCAAGAATAGGTTCCAGAGTAAAAATGGATATCCTGATGTATGAAGGCAACTTGGACGTTGAAGAGCTGCTAGATTGGTTTAGAGATCTGGATAAATACTTCGACTATGAGAATATCGAAGAAGATAAGAAAGTAAAGCATGTAGTCACTAGACTGAAAGGGAATGCAACACTGTGGTGGGATGAACTGCAGGATGACAGGCGTTGCAAAGGCAAACAAAGAATTAAAAGCTGGGACAGAGTGGTAGTGAAGATGAAATCCAAATTCATACCCAGAGATTATTAAATCAATCTATTTCAAAGAATGCAGAATTTGAGACAGAAAGGGATGACAGTGAAGGAATACACTGAGAAATTTTACAGGTTAAATATCAGAGTTGGTTATCGCGAGAGTGATGATGAAAAAGTCTCTAGATACATGAATGGCCTAAGATATGAGATTCAAGATGAGATGAGCATGGTGAAAATCAGGAATGTAGAAGATGCTTATCAGATTGCTTCAAAGGAAGAAGTGAAATTGGCTCGAATGCAAGGTCAAAGGAGCAAAGGTAGAAGTCAGAGTAGAGGCAAAGTAGTTTCCCAAGACAGAGTGCAAAAGCTCAAGGATGAAGAGAAGAAACCTCATAACCACCTAGAAAGGGGAAGAAGTTTACAAGGAGGACAATATGCAAATAGGAACACTTTTCCTCGAGCAAGAGGAAGAGAAAGAGGCAGAGGAGGTGAAATCAAGTGTTTTGTTTGTGGAAAGATTAGACATAAATATTTTGAATGTCCCAATAGAAAAAGAGATGGAGGAGGATAATCTCACATTTTATAAGTGCAGAGGAAAATTTTTGAAGAAGAAGATGCAGAAGGTGGAAGATCCTTGATGATGAGAAAAATTCTCTAGAAGCCAGAGAAAGAGATGGAGAATCTAGACTATAGGAACAATTTGTTTAGGACTGCTTGCAAGACCAAGGATAGGGTATGCAAGGTGATAGCTAGTAGTGGAAGCACAAATAATATAGTATCCACAGAGATGGTGGAAAAGATGGAATTGAAGACAGTTTCACATCCAAGCCCATACAAGGTTTCATGGTTGCAAAAAGGACATCAGGTAAAAGTCACTAAACAATGCTTAGTTGAATTTAAGATAGGGGGATACAGAGATGACATCTTATGTGATTTTATTCCCATGGATGTCTATCATATTTTGTTGGGAAGACAGTGGCAGTATGACATAAATGTTATTCATGATGAAAGAAAGAACACATAAACCTTGGAGAAGAATGGTAGGATGCATATGTTGCAACCAATTGAAGACAAGAAGGTGAAAGAAGAAACAAGCAATACTATACTTCTCATGAGTGGGAAGGAAATTCTGGATGAAGCCAAGAAATATGAAGAAATGTAGTTTGTTGTGGTGAGAAAACCTAGAGTCATGTTGACCAGTACCTCAAAAAATGAGCTACCTGAGGAGATTCAAGAACTGCTGGAGAATTTCGTTGATATAGTGGTGGATGATTTACCTTGTTCATTTTCGCCCATCAAAAGTATAAGCCATCACTTTGACCTTATACCAGGGGTGAGTTTACCAAACAAAGCAGTGTATAGACTGACATTGCAAGAGAATGAAGATATTAAGAAGTAAGTCCAGGAATTGATGGACAAAAGGTTGATTAGGGAAAGCTTGAGTCCATGCATTGTGCCAACAGTGTTCAGTCCAAAGAAGGATGGTGGATGGAGGATGTGTATAGACTCGAGGTATATAAACAAAATCACCATCATGTATAGATTTCCTTTACCCAGGATGGATGACTTGATGGATTGGTTGAGTGGAGCAAAGTTTTTTTCAAAAATTGATTTGAAAAGTGGATATCATTAGATTAGAATGAGGGAAGGTGATGAATCGAAGACAACATTCAAGATGAATGAAGGGCTATATGAATGGCTTGTCATGCCATTTGGCTTGACGAATGCGCCAAGTACTTTTATGATATTGATGAATGAAGTCTTGAAAGATTTCATTGGGAAATTTGTGATTGTATATCTTGATGATATATTGATCTTTAGTAAGACCTAGGAAGAACATTTCAGACATTTAGCTTCAGTAATGAGGAGGTTGCAACAAGAGAAGTTGCTGATAAATCTAAAGAAGTTGTCTTTCATGAAGATAGAGATTATTTATTTAGGTTTTGTGATCTCTTCGAATAAGTTGAAGATGGATCCTGAAAAGGTAAAATAAATCAAAGAGTGGTCGTTGCCAAGGAATATCTTTGAAGTCAAAAGCTTCCATGGATTAGTGAGTTTTTACAGGAAGTTCATCAGAAATTTTAATGGGATTTGTGCACCAATGATGGACACAGTTAAGAAAAGAAATAAATCTTTTCATTGGACAGAGGAAGCAGAGAAAAGTTTCAAGTTGTTGAAAGAGAAGATAATTGGATAACCAGTTCTGGTTTTGTCAGACTTCAGTCAAACATTTCAAGTGAGATGTGACACAAGTGGATTTGTGATTGGAGCAGTCTTAATTCAAGACAATAGACTAGTTTCATACTTCAATGAGAAGTTGAACGAGACGAAGATGAAATATTCCATGTATGATAAATAATTTTATGTATTTATACAAGCGTTGAAGAAATGGAGGCACTACCTGGTTCCAAAAGAGTTTTTTTTGTATAGTGACAACCAGGCCTTACAGCTTATAACAAGACAGGAAAAACTAAACCAAAAACATGCAAAATGGGTTGAATTTATGCAGAACTTTACTTTTGTTATAAAGCACATATCTTGAAATGCTAACAAGGTTGTTGATGCATTGAGCAAGAAATGTTTGATTATGTAGGAGTTTCATGTGAAGACCTTAGGTTTTGATAGCCTTAAGGAAATGTATAGAGATGATTCAGATTTCAAGGACGCTTATGAAGCATGTGAGAATCCTGCTCTGAGAGATAGAAGCCAATGGATTGAATATTTAATACAGGATGGACTGCTATTTAAAAGAAATCAGTTGTGTATCCCAAATAGTTCTATGAGAGAAAACCTTTTGAAGGAAAAACATAGTGGGGGATTGGTTGGACATTTCGGCCATGAAAAAACATTTGCGCAGCTAAATAGTTTGTATTATTGGACAGGAATGAGGACGGATGTCAAGAATGTTTTCAACAGATGTAGAATCTTCCAGCACACAAAGGGGAAAAGACAAAATACAAGGTTGTATCAACCATTTCCAATACTAGAAAGGCCATGGGATGCGGTAAGCATGGATTTTGTGTTAGGAATGCCAAGGACACAGAGAGGTTGTGATTCCATATTCGTGGTAGTCAACAGATTCTAAAAAATGGTACATTTTATTCCATGTCTTAAAACCAGTGATGCAACACACATTGCAAACTTGTTTTTCAAAGAAGTTGTTCGACTTCATGGTTTACCCAAGAGTATTGTTTTAGACAAAGATACCAAATTTGTTGGTCATTTCTGGAGGACACTATGGAAAAAAATGGGGAGAAATTTATCTTTTAGCTCATCATATCACACACAGATGGATGGATATACTGAGCTAGTAAATCAAAGTTTGGGGGACTTATTGAGAAGTTTAGTAGTTGAACATCATAGTCAGTGGGATCAGATTCTGTCGCAAGTAGAATTGCATATAATGACTCACCTAACCGGAGCACAGGACAGAGCCCATTCCAAATAATGTATGGAATGCAGCCAAGGGGAGTATCTGAGTTGAGATACTTGAATCAAAGCAAATTTAGGAGTGTTGGAGAAAAATATTTTTCAATAGAGATGCAAGAGCTCCACGGTAAGATTAAAGAGAGGTAGCAGAGTTCCAACCAGGAATACAAGCGTATAATAGATCAACATAGAAGAGAGCTTCAATTTGAAGTGGGATATTTATTCTTAACACACCTCAAAAAAGAAAGGTTCCCAAGGGGAACATATAATAAGCTGAAAATGAAGAAGACAGGGTCGTGCAAAATTTTGAGGAAATTTGAGGCAAATGCTTATGAGATAGAATTGCCAGATGATGTGAGAATATCACCCATATTCAACGTAGTAGATATGTATCCTTACAGAGCACATGAAGCGAGAGGAGAAGAGAATCAAAAGGAATTTCAATGGGTCAAGTAGATGCATGTAGTTGAAAAGCCACAGATGGAAAAGATCATTGATCAGAGAGTTGGCAAGAAAACCCAGAGGAAGACATATTTTGAATATCTGATAAAATGGAAGGGACACCTGAATGAGGATGCTAGTTGAGAAAGTGAAGAAGATATCTAGAAACATGGAAAGACGGTGCATGAGCTCATGGACATGAGTCCATGAATTTTTTAGCCAGAGGAGTATGATGCAGGAGCATCGCCAAAAAGCACAAGTGGAGGACAGTTGGATATACACCAACGCACATTTTGAAATTTTAAAGATGAAACATTAATGCAATAGCTGGAAGGATGTAATTACTCTTAAATGTTTTGGGGATTGTAATGTAGATCTTGAGCGTTGCTCTCATCTGGCGATTGGAGGCATTTAATGTAATAAATGTGAAGTAGTTGTAGTCTTTAATTTCGATAAGATATCTTAGAGTTGTAGGAGGGAAAAACACAAGAAATATCCCTCGTATGTATTGTATTATCATTTTTTTTTCTTATTGTATGAGTAGAAGAGTAGAGCAAGAAAGTATAGGAGAGCAAAGAAGAAAAGAGATTATAGAAGTTGTTTGAGTAGATAGTTGTTGCTATAGAAACCATGTACATAAGCACTTGAATTAATATAAGAAGGCTTTAATCCAATTTCATGGTGTTGTTATGGTGACTGTTTTCATCTATAGAATGGTATGTTTACAATTTTCTTATATGCTCTGTTATGCATGTGTTTCAATGCTTTATGTGTATGATTTTATGTTGAATGTATAAAGTCCATGAGAGGGAGAGTATAAGTTTCAATTTCTCCTCATCCTGAGAATTCATGCAAGGAGTGCAGTGAAGGTCCGCAAGGAGTGCGTTGACGATATTTTGAGTCTTACCTCGAAAAAGATTAGGAGAGATAAAAATTTTCTTATACCAACAGAAGTGAAAGTATAACAAAGAGTCGTGCAAGGTGTGTGCAGGCTAAGAAAATTCTTAGACTTTTCCAACCAAGTGAGTGGTTGAAGAACTTTTGTTGCAAGGAGTGCACAAAGTTGGAGATATCAGATAATCAGAGATTATTGTGAGAGTTGCAAGGAGTGCGTGCAAGAATTCCTTAGAATCCTTGAGTTTGCAGCAAGAATCAAGCTCAGGAAGGATAGAGACTTAGAAAAGCCCAAAGGAAGGAAGAGTGTTGAAGTCACCTCATAGAAATCAAGCTTAGGAGGGTTGACGCCAAATTGTTTGGCCAGAAAACATTGACAGTCTGAACAAACGGTGGGAATTCTCGGAGGGAGAAACATTGATTTTTTGTGGACCATCAGATCTAGTAGATCTATAGGAAGGATAAGGCTGAGTGTCTTTACACACTTGTAAGCCCATGAGAGATAGCAATCGTTAGATCCAGATGAGCGTGAGCCATTGATTGGGCGCTCTAAAATTTCGGTATTTCGGGAGTTGGGAGAGTGGAGGAACTTGCTAGTCGGAGGTCACAAATTGCAAAATCCTGATGTGATCTAGGTTGTCAGATCATGGGAGGTTCAGGACCATTGATCTATTGTGAGGAAGTCACGATTTCGGATATCAGGAAAAGGGAGAAAAGTCATATCGCGAGTTCTCGACACACAAAATCCCGACGCGCTAAGAGGTGGACCCCAGGGTCTGACTGGAGGTCATATGGTAGAAGAATAAAGGAGGATCTAGGCCGTTAGCCTATTTTGGGATTTCAAGAATAGGAGGAGTCGGGGTGATTTGCAATGAAAGTCCAAAAATCATGAAACCCGATGCACCTTGTTGGATTAAGTTTGTGGTCACGCCAATGGTCACGTGGAGTGGAGGCTCGCACCTAGTGCATGTTCGCGCGAGCGGAGCATATAAAAGGAGACATGTGGTTATATGTGTGAAGGGTTCCAGCAGGGACCAAAGGAGCCATTTCGGCTCGAGAATTGGAAGATCCAAAGACCGAGAGGTCAAGCAAACCCTGCTAAGCTTGATTTCTGTGAGGTGACTTCGATCCCCATCCTTCCTTTGGACTGTTCTAAGTCTCTATCCTTCTTGAGATTAATTGTTGCTGCAAACTCAAGGATTCTAAGGAATTATTGCATGCACTCCTTGTGGCTCTCACGATAATATCTGATTATCTCATATCTCCAACTCTGCGCACTCCTTGCAACAAAAGTTCTTCAACCACTCACTTGGTTGGAAAAGTCTAAGACTTTTCTCATCCTACACACACCTTTCACGGCTCTGTACTATACTTGCACTTCTGTTGGTATAAGAACAATTCTATCTCCCCTGAGCTTTTCTGAGGTAAGACTCAAAATCTTGTCAACGCACTCCTTGCGGACCTTCACTGCATTACTTGTAGGAATTCTCTGGATGAGGAGAAATTGAAATTTATACTCTCCCTCTCACAGACTTCATACATTCATCATGAAATTATACACATAAAGCATTGAAACACATGCATAACAGAGCATATAAGCAAAGTGTAAACATACCATTCTATAGATGCAAACAATAACCATAACAACACCATGAAATTGGATTAAAGCCTTCTTATATTAATTCAAGTGCTTATGTACATGGTTTCTATAGCAACAACTATCTTCTCAAACAACTTATACAATCTATGTTCTTCTCTTCTCTCCTATACTCTCTTGCTCTACTCTTTTACTCATACAATGAGAAAAAAAAATGATAATACAATACATACGAGGGAGCTTTCTTGAGTTTTTCCCTCCTACAAATCTAAGCTATTTTATTGAAATTAAAGACTACAACTACTTCACATTTATTACATTAAATGCCTCCAACCAGTAGATGAGAACAATGCTCAAGATCTACATTACAATCCCCAAAACATTTAAGATTAATTACATCCTTTCAACTATTGCATTAATGTTTCATCTTTTGAATTTCAAAATATCTTCAAAATGTGCGTTGGTGTATATCCAGTTGTCCTCCACTTACGCTTGCTAGCGATGCTCCTACATCAACATCTCTTCCATATTGAATTGTAAAGTTCTTCTCAACCTAATAATCTCAACTAACGTATTACTAATTTCAAGGATTTCACTAGCCTCTTTAGCTCTTAAAAAAAACATTTTATCAAACCTCAGCGTCCTTTATAACCACAATCTTAAAACCCATGAGTGTGGTGGTTGCCAAGTTTTTTTCCCTTTTTCTCTTCTATTTTCCCTTCAAAGAGTCTTATTAGTTAATAACATATAACAATAAACACAATTTTCAATTTTCAATTTAACATAAACCAAGCATGATATAACATTTTAACATAAACCAAGCATGATATAACAAGGATGATATAACTCCGTGTATCTTTCATTTTCCTCTACATCATATTCCTAATTTTAACACTTTCCAATTGATTCTTCAAATAAAGATTTTCTACTTTAAGGCAAGTCTCTAAATCAAATACTTAGATACACCACATCATTAATGCTCAATTCATTCATATGTAAATTGAACCGTTTTCTCTGAGTGGTCTCTAATCTTTGCTTACCCTTATCCTTAAGTTTCCTAACCTTTGAAAACTTTAGAACAATTCCCTTTAAAGACATATTATATGGAATGCCATGAAAGTGAAACACATTATTCTCTGATATTTTAATATTCCGCATGGCCCTTTATAAGTTTTTTTCTCCCATATTCCTAGCATCCTAG
Source organism: Picea abies (assembly GCA_900067695.1). Taxonomy (NCBI): domain Eukaryota; kingdom Viridiplantae; phylum Streptophyta; class Pinopsida; order Pinales; family Pinaceae; genus Picea; species Picea abies. The sequence goes on from CBVK0100485573.1 coordinate 8,160, forward strand.
TTCACAAGATCATTTCCTAAATATTCAATATTAGTTATCTCAAGGTTTTGTATATCCTAAGTTTCTACCTACAATTATTCGACATAAACAATATTACGGGAGGAGTTCCTATTGGGCAACTTTAATAGTGACAACTTTACTCTTTTTTAAGTCTATTCTCAATTTAGTGGCATGATCTCTCCCCTTGTTTTCTCCTCTCTCCATCGTTATACCCATCTCCCCCCGACGTGGTGACGTAGGATCATTTGTCTTCTCTCCATCATTGTACCCATCTCCCCCCACGTGGCGATGTAGGTTGTTAAATGTGGGAAAGGTGCATTACCATTAGGAATATTGTTAGACTTGCCTCGAACTAATGTGACGCCTCATATATGAGCCTAATGATTTGGTTTCTCAAATCCTCTCTCCTTAATGGAAACCCCAACTAGAGCCTATAATTTGGCTTCTCAAATCCTACCATTAGTAGCTAAGTATAAAATGCAAAATCTTAGAATCTATAATGGAAAAGGTTTTTATTACTTTGTGATATGATAATGTTTGGATTTTCTTTTTCATGGAAAAAGTTCCCGTGGTTGGAACATAGCAGCTCGTTGAACAAAAACTATAATAGGGAAATGCCTACAACACTTTTGAATGGCTTCCACTTTTGAATGGCTTCTTCATATAGAGGACCATATTTGTATTCAACGCTGAGATAAAATGAATTTATGAAAAACATATTGTGGTAAAAGGGAATTTATGAAAAACAAGAACATAGCAGTTTGTTGAACCAAAAACTATAATAGGGAAATGTTTACAACACTTTTTTGAATGGCTTCTTTATATAGAGGACCATTTGTATTCAAAGTTAAGATAAAATGAATTTATGAAAAACATATTGTAGTAAAAGGGAATTTATGAAAAACAAATTGTGGTAAAAAAAAGGGTAAAGGTGAACTCTAGAATCTATAAATGGAAAATTTTAGAATCTATAATTTATGCATAGTTCTACTTAATCTAATGATCTGGGAGGATCCAAAATACTCAAAGAGGCCTAGGAGGATTCAGAAATGATAAATAATTGATCATCTAAAATTCTCTTGAAAATGACTTCATTGCATAGAGCTCAACGATATATTTCCAACGACGCATGAATCGCCTCAAATAGAGGTTGTATTATAAATTTATGGCCTTTCAAAGTTTTGGAAAAACATGGAAAAATGATGACATGGCAGTTCATACTACTAACGCCAGCATGTTGTATGATGACATCGTCACATTGATGTGGCAATACTAGAAGCTTCCATGTGTCACCTTGATTTGAATTATTTGGAATCAAGTTGGACCACTATGAAAGAGTCATGTTTCATCATTACATATGACGTCAAAGTTCGTAAAAACCACGTGGCAACACTAACAGGGTGACACATGACCTATTGTATGATGACATGGAAAAAAAGATAGTGACGCAGTCAACAAGTGACGTGATAGGGGTCGTATAGTACAGTGAGTCCACATGGAAAGGTACAATTGGAAATAAGTGTACCAATGATAGGTCTCCATGTGGACCAATCAAATGGTGCTGCATGGCACCTTCGAGAAGCCCAAGTTGGCTTGGGTATCAAAATGGTTATGGGCTCGGTGGGTTTTGAACCCCTGACCTCCCATGGAATCCAAAGAATATTCCATATGTACCAATGACTTACAAACAATCCACCCACCAATGCGCCATATATAGTGTCTGTTATAACAAACGTGACTTGAAGTCAGGGCACCTTCGAGAAGCCCAAGTTGGCTTGGGTATCAAAATGGTTATGGGCTCGGTGGGTTTTGAACCCCTGACCTCCCATGGAATCCAAAGAATATTCCATATGTACCAATGACTTACAAACAATCCACCCACCAATGCGCCATATATAGTGTTTGTTATAACAAACACATAAATATTTATTTAAATTTGGTTAAATACAACTAGGTATATGGCACAAGTTTCGAGCCATAGTTAGGCCGACCTAGCCTATTTATGGGCATGAAAACCAATGCAATGATAGAGGGAGACACATAGTAATATGCAAGGTATATCATTATTCCTCAAGTTTCGTGTCGTGTATGGATTTGAGTGCCAAGAGACAACAGTTTGTCTCGTTTTGCATGCCACATCCAAACATAGCCTTGTTTATAGTCATTCTTCTCAATTTTTTGAGAGGATCATGGTGGTGATGTTGGTTTCATGTCAGGATGTTGTCTATGAAAGTATTAGTTCAAATTTCCATGTATGAGAGCCATAATGCATCATTTGGTGTGTAAAGGGGGTCATTTTGAACCAGTTCAAAATATAGTTGATTTTATACTCATTTTTCTTAGAATTTTGATAGGAATTCAATGGTAACCTCAATTTCTAGGGTTGATCAACATAATTGAAGAGTGCATTCAAGATTGGATTTTTCAAGTCCATTTTCATTGTAATTTTTGATATTTGAGATTAATGAAGAGCAGTCTCATTGTTCAAGGGGACTTGGAGATGTAGCCTCGGAGAGGTTAACTCCATCATCAAATATTGTCTTATTAATTATTTTATTTTATGCTATGTTATTTCACATTATTATGCAAATTATTCATCATTTCATGAAGTTTTGGAAAATAAAAAGATTCACAAGTGTTTTGCAAAGTTGTTAATATGATAAAGAAATATTATGAATCAGGTTAGATGTTAACATTTGTGTTTAAAGAATAATTTAGCATCTAAGGATTTTCGGATCAAATTGGTATCATAGTAGGTTGATATCATTGAAAGACAACTTTCCTATCACTAGAAGGTTAGTATCATAGTTGGTTTTGAGAAGTGTTTGCAAGTGAATGTGATGAGGTCCAACACTCAAGTTGGTAAAGGTGTTTGAAGACTCCTTATTGATGATCTCTTTGTTATAGAGGACAAAATATGTAAATTTGTCTCAAAATTAAGGCTTCAGGGGAACTTGAACCAACATATTAAGAACAAGAATTCTAAATTAAGAATGAAACTACAATATCTTGAGGAGGAGAAGTAGAGGCTTCAAGATCGATTGATATGTCATGAAGAATTACTTAGAAGTATTATTCATGAATTGGAAAGAGAGTTGCAGAGTGAGGACCGGACATTGGCACCATTCTATGAAGTTGGGAAAGTGGAGAATGAAAAGTCTCATATGAAAGAGCTCCTACGAAAGGGTTACAAATAGTAGCCGAGGAAGATAATTCATAATATTCTTCTTCTCCCCACTAGGATGGAGAATGATCTAGGACAACTGATGTAAGGAGAAATTCAAATGAAGAGGTCTTAATAATGTAATGTATAAATACACTGAGGTAGAATAGTCGGGCATCGATCTAGAGGTAGCGGTTGGTTGACACAACGAGTATATGCACAAAAGGCGACCTTAATTACTAGAAAACCAACTCCCAAGCTACTCGTTACACCAAGCTACTCTCTTCTTTATGATTTAGTTCCCAGTTGGTAAATAGCCCCTTGGACGATTAGTTGGTCCCTTAAGGGTTGTAGACCTACTCAACCCATACAAGACTTGGTTCATGGACAATAACTCATGTCGCCACATGACAAGAATGAGATCAATATTCCTTAATTTCTTAGAAATTGACACATATTTCTATGTACAATCTAAAACTAACACCAGATAAGTAGTAAGAGGATTTAGATATGTAAGATTCAAGGTATAAAATATTAACATTTAATACATTAATATTTCAAATGATGAAAGTATATTTCATATCTATATTAATTAATATAGAATAATAATAATGTTTCATAACATAATGGAATTATGTTAAAAAATAAGAATATTTTATTTTTTCAAGGATACATTTTTTTTAATATGAAATAATTTTTTTTTTTCATATGAAATAAATTTATACACTTATGCAGAAGTTTAGTTTTTCTAGACATATTTTTTGTTCTTCAAATAAATTTATTGAATAATTCACAATATGATATGATAAAATGTTGTAAAAATACAATTCACAATATGTACCATATATGTAATCATTTTTCCATAAAGAATGTGAAATTTTTATAATTTTTCCTAAAAATTAAGAAGATATTAAGTATTAGTAAGAATTAACCTAATCTTAGTTGAAAAAATACAAAATTATATCAAAATAATAAACATTTGTATTTTCCAATTATAATATCTATAAAAAAAAAATATAGTAAATTATAACAAGAAAAATATTGTAAATAATAATCGTTTTAAGTGAAATTTCCATAATCTTATTTATAAATATTTATGATATATTTAAATATATTATATATAAAAAAATAATTGATAAGAATTTGAAAATAACAAGGACAATTTGGTTGGTTTATGCATGGGAACCAATACGTTTATTAGACCAAACACGATTTTGAAGGAGCAACATCAAATTCCATATAAGTTTGCAATGTATTTTGTGTTTAGAACATGAATTTGTTTGAAATGTGATCATGATATAAAACAATATATTTATAATTAAAAAAAATTGAAGTTTCAAATAATGTGAACATGTTATAATTATGGTTAACTTTGGATTTTTATGTTTAATCATGGTGATTTTATGTCATATATAATAAAAAATAGTAAATTAAAATTATAATATAATCAATCAAAGTTGATCAATCAACATGAATAAAAGTTAATCAAAGTCAATTGCAGTGAATTATTATCAATTCTAATAAACCTATGTTAATGAAAATAAACTATTGTCAAGCGTACTCAGCGACCATTTTCAACTATAGTTAACTATAATCAACCATCCTCAACCTTTTTCAACCATATTCATTTATAATCAACTATAGTCACCAACTAGAATCATCTACAGTGACTCAATTATTTCTCTTGAAAATTCACAATGTTGCATAACATTGAAGTCAATCATATTATCGACATCTTAATGTCTCAATAGGAATACTATTGAATTCATCATCTTAATGTTGCAATGTGACATCATAACTTTGAATTTTTTTTTTTATATGGCTAATTATAGTTGACTATAAATAATTGTGGTTGACTATCATTTATTACCGTTAATTGTGACTGATTATATTTAAGTATTCTAAATTATAATTGAATTGGATTCACGATAATTTATTATTAATAAGAATAATTAATCATAACAACAATCTTAACTATGTAATATACTATATATTAAAATTAATATTTTTTTCTAGGTTACATTATTTGGGGAAACCAATCAACAAAAAGGCTCAAATCCATTGCAACTACATACTTGTTATGAGATTAACGTTTCACTTGCGGGAATTGCACCTGGGTGGGGAAGATAACACCATTCCTCCCAACCACTCAAACTAAACCCAACTAATATATATATATATTATATATATATATATATATATATATATATATATATATATATTCTATAGTGATTCTATATTGTCAAGTGGATGTAGCTCAAATGGTTGGATGGGCAAGTTGTTATCCTCCCCACCCAAGTTTGAATCCCACATGTGTGACATGTTACTCTTAAGAGTGAGACGATTTAAATTGTAATGGATTAATGCCCTTATCGACTAACCTTGTTCCCTACAAAATTTGGTTTACTTTGGATACCATCCTCGAAATAAGATAAAATGGCCGATGATAAGTTTCCTAGAATATATATATATATTATCAACAATGTAATATATTCTATATATAAAATACTCTAACTACTATAAGATATTATTAAAACTATAATATTCATTCATATTAAGTTACTAGAAATAAAAAATATAATATAATGGTATAAAATCTTATAATTATAAATAAATATTAATTATTTGTGGGAGTAGGGACTCCATTTGCACAATGATTTGATGACTAAATTTTACGGAGGTGTAGACATCCTATCTCTCTGGATTTGAACCCGTGACCTCATAAGACGACATACATGTTCTTAACCATAGTCCCACTGAAGTTGGGTTTAATATTATTAATTTGTTGATATGAAATATACTAGTTATCATGAATTCCCCAATTCCCCAAATCCGTTGCATGCTTCTGCCAAGGTTTTTAATCTTCTCTATCAAGAGTCATTTACTTCTCTAATTTGGTATTCCTGTCTCGTCTCTTGTTTCTACCTCAGGTACTAGTTATATTTACTTGATATGCAAAGGTAAATTATAATGACCTATCTTATTTCTTCTTTCTACCTTAAATACTAGTTGTACTTATTTGATATAGAAATGTAAATTCTCATGACTAGGAAGGAATCTTCTGAGAGGGTTTCCATGGTGTCAACATAGAACCATTTTAACTCTAGATTTATTAAGCATTAAGAGGGATCAAATCCCTAGATATGTAGACCGTTTTTCAAAATTTTCCCTATAAAATAAGGTTTACACCTCAAAGGACTTAATTTGATGGATCTAGATTTCCATGACTAGATCTCTCTCATATTGAATTGTAATTTTCTTCTAAACATAATAAGCTCAACTAACATATTATTGATTTCAAGGATTTCACTAGCCTCTTTAACTCTTAAAAAATTCATTTTATCAAACCTCAGTCTCCTTTATAGTCACAATCTTAAAACCCATCACAATATTAAAACCAGTCAGTATGATGGCTGCCAATTTTATTTTCTCTTTTTCATCTTCTATTTCTCCTTCAAAAATTGATGACATATAAAAATAACATATTACATATAGTATGTTATAACATATTACATATAGTATGTTATAATTTACAATAATCAATTTAACAAAAACCAAGCATGATATAACTTCATGAATCTTTCATTTTCCTCTATCGACATCATATTCCTAATTTTGACACCTTACACTTGAACCTTCAAATAAGTATTTTCTATTTTAGGGAACGTCTAATGATATAGTAAGATACACCACATTATTAATGCTCAATTCATTCATGTTTAAATTGAACTATTTTGGTTGAGTGGTCTCCAATCTTTACTTACCCTTCTTCTTAAGTTTCCTAACCTTTGAAAACTTCAGAACAATTCCCTTTAAGGACATATTATATGGTATGTTTTTGGCTGAGTGGTCTCCAATCTTTACTTACCCTTCTCCTTAAGTTTCCCGACCTTTGAAAACTTCAGAACAATTCCCTAAGGACATACTATATGGAATGTCATGAATGTTAAACACATTATTCTCTGAATATTTTAATATTCCTCACGGCCCTTTATAAGGTTTTTTCTCCCATCTTCCTAGCATCCTAGTCCACGAGATCATTTCTTAAATATTCATTATTAGTTATCTCAACGTTTTGTATATCCTAAGTTTTTACTTACAATTATTCGGCATAAACAGTATTACGGGAGGAGTTCCTACCTTGGAAAATTTAATAGTAACAACTTTAATATTTTTAAGTCTATTCTCAATTTAGTGGCATGATCTCTACCTTTGTTTTCTCCTCTCTCCATCATTATACCCAACTTCCCCACGTGGTGATGTAGGAGCATTTGTTAAGTGTGGGGAAGGTGTAGTACAATTAGGAATATTGTTAGACTTGTCTAGAACTAATGTGACTCCTCTATATGAGCCTAATGATTTGGTTTCTCAAATCCTCTCTTCTTAATGGAAATGTATGTTGTATATTATCATGGCGTGCATCAGACATTGATTCATGACTTGTGGCATCAACATTATCAACAATCGAAGTAGTAGTACATATACCTTGGGATCGCCATCACCTTTTCCTTCATCAATCATTGGGTCAAACTCCTTGTCATATTCCTATCCTTTAGACTCTTCCTCATATTTTGGGGGAGTTGGAATCTAATCCTCTTCCTCTTTGGATTGTTTCCAATCATGTATATTTTTATTATGTTTTTAGAAGTTGGAATCTAATCCTTTTCCTCTTTGGATTGTTTCCAATCATATATATTTTTATTATCTTTTTAGTGGCACGAGACTTAGTAGCTAAGTATAGTATCTAGAATTATATGCAAAATTTTAGAATTTATAAATGCAAAATCTTAGAATCTATAATCCAGGTATAATGGAAATATAATGGAAAAGGTTTTAATTATTTTGTGATATGATAAAGTTTGGATTTTCTTTTTTATGGAAAAGGTTCTTGTGGTTGGAACATAGGAGCTTGTTGAACTAAAAAAGGAATTATAGGGAAATGTCTACAACACTTTTGAATGATTCCCTTATATAGAGGGATTGTTTGTATTCAAAGTTGGGATAAAATGAATTTATGAAAACCATATTGTGGTAAAAAGTAATTTATGAAAAATAAATTGTCGTAAAAAGTAAGGTTAGACTGTAGAATCTATAAATTCAAAATCTTAGAATCTATAATCTAGACATAGTGGAAAAGGTTTTTATTAGTTTGTGATATGATAATGTTTGGATTTTATTTTTCAGGGAAGAGGTTCTCATGTTTGGAACATAGGTGCATGTTAAACCAAAAAGGAATCATAGGGAAATGTCTACAACACTTTTGAATGGCTCCCTCATATAGAGGGACCATTTGTATTCAAATATGGGATAAAATGAATTTATGAAAAACATATTATGGTAAAAGGGAATTTATATAAAAACAAAATGTGGTAAAAAGTAAGTGTGAACTTTAGAGCCATAAATCTTAATGTTTGTCATTTGCAATTTAATATGTTTTACTATCGAAAAAAATTCACATTCTCAATAATGTGGGAAGGAATATACCTCGTGATTTACACTTTGACTGTAAATACAAATTTGTATTGAACCCTACAAAATTCTCATATTCATTCTCCTTCTCGAAGTTAGGATACTAGATTATCTTCATGGTTTATCTACTTGGGTTTGAAAAGCCTAAGTATCCATTCCATAAACATGACACAACTAACAAGTAGTGACATGGAAGTATTCAATTGGGTGGAAATTCCGTAGTTGATTGTCCATAGTGTTTGGTATGATATATCCACATTTAAACTTAGTGGTTTTTCCTTCTTGAGTGAGCCAATTGATTATAGACAAGAATTGTTTCTAGAAATATGCCAATGGTTTCCTGCCACGAAATTTTACCTAACATCCAAGACAAATATTATATGGGTGAGATAGTATCTCTAGGTCATAAACAATACCATAATACCTATATCACCTCATTGTACCTAGTTTTTTTATAGGAGTAAGAAGCAAGTTCTATTGACTCTAATGATCCGAGAGGATCGAAAATACTCAAATAGGCCTAGGAGGATCCAAAAATGATAAAACTTGATCATACAAAATTCTCTTGAAAATGACTTCATTGCGTAGAGATCATTGATATCTTTCCAACGACGTGTGAATCACTTCAAACATAGTCCATATGAGAAAGTTATGGCCTTTCAAAGTTTTGGAAAAACATGGAAAAATGATGACATGGTAGTCCATACTGTCGATGTCAACATGGTGTATGATGATGTCATCATGTTGATGTGGCAGCACTAAGAGATACCATGTGTCACCCTGATTTGGACCACTATGGAAGTTTCACATCATCAATATGGATGACGTGGTAGGTCGTACGGTCCACGTGGCCCACTAACATGGTGACATGTTTCCTACTGTATGATGACATGGCAGACAAATAGCGACACAATAAACATGTGACATTGTAGGGGTCATATAGTATGGTGAATCCACATGGAATGGTACAATTGGTGATAAGTGGACCAATGATATGCCACCACGTGGACCAATCAAATAGTGCCATGTGGTGCCTTCAAGAAGCCCAAGTTGGGATGGGTAACAAAATGGTTATGGGCTCGTTGGGTTTTGAACCCCTGACCTCCCATGGAATCCAAACAATATTTCATATATACCAATTACTTACAAACAAGCCACCCACCAATGCGCCATATATAGTGTTTGTTATAACAAACACAAATATTTATTTAAATTTGGCTAAATATGGCTAGGTATATAACACATGTTTTGGGCCATAGTTATGCCGACCTAGCTTATTTATAGGCATGAAAACCAATGATATGACATAGGGAGACACAGAGTATGATGCAAGGTATATCACGCTTCCTCAATTTTCATGTTGTGTATGAATTTGAGTGCCAAGAGACATGAGTTTGTCTAGTTTTGTTTGCCACATCCGAACATAGTCTTGTTTATACTCATTATTCTTAATTTTTTGAGAGGAGCATGATGGTGATGTTGGTTTCATGTTAGGATGTTGTCTATGAAAGTATTTTTCCAAATTTCCATGTATGAGAGCCATAATGCATCGTTTGGCATGTAATGTTAGAAAAACAGGATCGTGGAACAATAAAATAAAACAAATGTGGAAA
>CBVK0100485574.1:0-18403 GCA_900067695.1 Picea abies
TCAATTGATTCTGGTAGTAGCCATAACTTCAGCAACTAAAAATTAGCAAAAGATTTCAATTACTTTGTATATCCAGCACCAGAGTTTAAAGTAATGATTGTTTGTTCTAAGAAGTGCCATAGTATTAAACTCAATATGGGAGAATATTTATTAGATGGTCCCATGATTTCCATCCAAATGGGTGGTGCTCATGTTGTATTAGGGGTCCAATGGTTACAATCATTGGGAACAATGACCCTTAATTTTCAATATATTTTCATGTGATTTTCCTCAGAAGGCAAGGAAATTGAGCTTAGAGGTATCCAAGGGAAACCCTCTAAAGTTATAAGCTCTAAGAACATGACAAAATTACTAAAAAAGGGACACCATGGTGTAATTGCAGAATTCTTCTCACTAGATGTTCAAACATATATATCCTCTACTCGAATGGATCTCCAAAAAGTTATCAACAATCATTCCAAGGTATTTGGAGAGATGCCTAAGGGTCTTCCACCTGCTCAAGATCATGTCCATGTTATTCATATGCAACCAAGAAGTGTACTAGTCTTTTGTGTTTCTTGCTTAAATAAGATAATTCATGACAATATCCCATTGAAAACTATTTTACCAGAGATTAATGGAGAAGGGAAAATCATACTAGAATCATAAACAATATTTGAAACAAGGATTAAGAAGCTATGAAATAGAGCAATTACTGAGTACCTCATCAAATGGAAGAACCTACCAATGGAAGACACGACATGGGAAGATGATTTATTCATGCAAACACACCCGTGGTTGTCAAGTGTTGAGGAGAACACTTGTTTGAAGGGGAGGGGCATGTTAAGCTCTAGAAAATGCCCCATATTAAGCATACAACCCCTTATAAAGCCCTAGATATTGAGTTATTACATTTCTAGTGTTATATTAGTAGGTCGGCTAGAACCTTTCATTATAATTGTACCCTTTGTCTCCTGAGGATATTGTCATTATAATATATATATATACTGAGGATACCTAGTCTTAGGATCATCTTATCTCATCTCATATTGTATTATGAATTAGATATATTGTAAAACGAGGTTTCCCCCTCAAAGTGGACTATATTCATTGAATTTTAATCATTTTTAAGGTGTTGGATCATAACAAATAGATTTTACAAATTCATGACATATCAACTTCTCCCATGCCTTTGGATAAAAAGGTATTGTGCAATCATGAACCATGTGCCCATATTTATGGCATCAAACACACTTGAAGGGGGCACCATTTTAATCCGAGAGTTTGTTTAATAAAGACATTTCCCCTCTAGAATTCCATCTTCGTAGTTAAACCTTCCTTTAGGTTAATTCCCACCAATATACATGCAAATTCCATAATCTTTATCTTTTCAAATCTCATATCAGCCTCATAAAAAGTCCCTAAGGCATTTCCAATTTCTTTTAAAGCCTCATAAGACCAGAACTCCATAGGATGACCGAGGATCTTGACTCATATGGGTATAATATCCATTCTCCCAGTGTGGGCATCGAAAAAGGGTGCCCATCACTCGATAAATATTATATCTGAACCCCATCTCCACATAGAGCTCAAGATTTTCATCATATTCTCTTTCGACTAAAATATGAACCCCATCCAACCACATACCAAATCATTTTTTTGGCATATATCCTAACATAGGTTCCTAGGTTTCCTTCAATTAGGACTTCAATAGTGATCCAGGAAGATCTCGGTGGCCACCCACCTTGTCCAACTGGCTCATAACAATTTTTTGGCAACTTACTATCTTTAGAAGTTTTTCAGTTCCTAAACTTTCGGGGCCATGTTTTTTCCCGATCAAGCACCTTAAAGGTTGGAAAAGGCTCTGATCGAGGCCCCTAAACAAATCTCCTTGTCATGCATTTCTAACTAGCTATCGTGCGTCGTAAACAAAGATCGTATGCAAAAGTTATGACCCCGGGAAGTTGATGTACTAACTTACCCCAATGGGACCCACATGACTTTTGGTGTTTCTTCTCCTAGGGATAGGTTTTTGGATGTCTAGGGTTTTGGCATTGATGTTTATTGTAAAAACGCATTTAGATCCTAATTGTACTCATGTTCTTTCAAATGAGCGTAGCCGTCGCATCTCTTCTGAGAGATAAGCTACCACCATTCTAGCAAGCTTGTTTTCAGTCTGCCTTTTACAGTTTTAAGCATACTTCTTATTTAATAGAAGCCAAGTTTTATTGTATCTCTGTTATTTTTCACTATGTTAATATTATAAATCTGTGGTTTCATTTTTTTCCGCTCATAAAGCTGGATCAATGGTAACAAAGTGGTCTGCTCCTTATCGTTTTTTTAATGCATGTCCCCGACATGATCATGGTATAGAGAGTTGGGTCTTGAGCTTGTTTCTCTTGAAAACAACTACTCTTGCACGCCCAAGAAACTGTCCATGGAGGATAAAAGAAAAGATGGCAGGATATGAGATCCTTTCAAAATGTTGCTCAAGGAAACCCTTGAGCGACAGAGGAACGAGATGATGGGCAACTTTGCACAAATCCTTCGACAACTGTCGACTGTAGATATTAACCTTGTACAATTATTTACTGAAACGGATTTTCAGTAAAAGAACATAAAATATACAATGGCAAATACAAACATTGCACATAAATTTTTCCCTCGAAAACCCAAACTGGGAAAACCAACATATTCTATATTCATTCATGGTGATGCATTTTTTACAATACAATATACATATAGGAGTCAACTGCATCCAAAACCCTAACCCAGTGAGCTGGATTAGTCAACAACCCTAATTCCTTAACAAGAAATAGAAAACCATCGGCAAAAACCATGTGCCAAAAAATCGCCCAACAATGGACACAAAAATCGAGGCAAAAATGTGACACGTTTCTCGAGGCAAAACAAATTTCTCACAGGCGCTGCCCCCAAATCCCTGCGCACTCGACACAATTTAGAAGACACTACAACTAGTCATGCAAATAATATAATACATACCCAACATTCTCCCATTTGTTGTTTTCTTTGCATACAAGGGCTTACAGGGTTACATAGTCAACAATCCAGGGCAACAATGCCCATGGATCCTCTACACCAAGAGAACTTCTCAACGCTCATAGATTTTGTTAATGAATCTTCAACATTCTTCAAAGTGTCCACCTTCATCAACAACACTTTCTTTTCTTCAACCATGTCTCTCACAAAGTGATATTGAATATCAATATGCTTTGTCTTTAAATGATAAGTCGTGTTCTTCGCCAGAAAAATTGCACCTTGACAATCACAATCTATCCTTACAACTTGTTGTACCAACCCAATACATAAACACAATATTTGTAACCTTACTTCTTTCTTACTTGCTTGATTGGCTTCCATGTATTCAACTTCTGTAGTTGAAAGTTCCACTACAACTTGTCTTTTTCTCATCCAACTGATTGCTCCTCCAAACAGGTTAAACACATACCCGCTTGTACATCCCCTACGATTGAGATCTTCATCCTATTCTACATCCACAAAGAAATGTATGTCCAACACTCTATCCAATCTTGGTCTTCCTTGGTAGCACAATCCATAGCTAGCAGTACCATGCAAATACCTGAAAACCCTTTTTTATGTTGTCCAATGTTCCTTCCCTGGTTTTGACATATACCTACTCAAAACTCTCACTGCATGTGCAATGTCCGGTCTAGTATAGACCATTGCATACATCAAAATGCCAACTGTACTCGCATATGGAACACGAGACATGTACTCCTCCTATTCCTTTGTCTTGGGACATTGATCCGTAGATAACTTTACACCAACAGGAATAGGGACCTTTACCGATTTACATTCCTGCATATTAAACCTATGGAATATTGTCTTAACATATTTTCTTTGATTTAACCAGAGTTTTATTTTTTTTCTCACTTTTAATTTCCATGCCCAAAATGAAATTTGCAGCACCGAGATCATTCATGTCAACTTTAGAGGACAACTGAGTTTTCACATCTTGGATAATATCCTTGTTGTTTCCTATCAGCTACATGTCATCCACATACAAGACCAAATAAATCAAATGATCACCAATTAATTTAAAATACACACAATGATCCTCTTTTCTTCTTGTGAATCCAAGTCCCAGCATATAAGTATCAAATTTTTTATACCACATCCTTGGTGATTGTTTTAAACCATACAAAAACTTTTTCAGCTTGCATACCAGCTCCTTCTTTCCCTTCACAACAAAGCCTTTTGCCTGCTTCATATAGATTTCTTCTTCCAGATCCCCATGTAGGAATGTTGTCTTCACATCCATTTGTTCTAATTCAAAATCAAATGCAGCAACAACATATAACATAAATCGTATAGAAGTTAACTTGGAAACAAGAGAAAAAATATCACCAAAATCAATTCCCTCAACCTGGGAATAACCCTTTGCTACTAACCGAGCTATGTAATTCTCCACTTTTCCTTCTGCATTCAACTTCTTTTTAAATACCCATTTGCTTCCAATGGGATTTCTTCTAGTCGACAACTCCACTAGATCCCAAGCCTCATTCTTATCCAAGGTTGCATTTCTTCATCCATGGCCTTTTTCCAAATCTTTCCATCCTTTAAATCCATTGCCTCCCTGACATTTCTAGGATCATCATCAGTAATAGACAAAGCAAAATTTGAATGGAAATCAGATGGAGTATACCTTTCCGGTGGCCTTCTTTCTCGGACTGATCTCCTCAATACTGGAGTATGAGGATCTTCTTCTTCTGATTTATGTTCTTCTGTAGAGTCTGCTTCATCATCCTTTAAATCAAACTCTATGTTCTCTGGTTCTTCATTATTTGGTAGGACTTCATGTTTAACAACATCCTTCATTTCTCTAAATATCACATCTCAGTTATACACAACCTTCTTAGTTTCCGAGTTCCAAAGCTTATAACCTTTGAGACCATCTTTATACCCAATAAAGATACACTTTTCAACCTTCTTATCTAGCTTACTCTTGTTTTCCTTTGGAACATGAACATAGGCCTCACAACCAAATACCTTGAGATGTGTGAGAGAAGGTTTCTTACCAGTCCATAACTCTTGTGGAGTCTTGTCATCCAACGTTGATGAGGGTGATTTGTTGACCAGGTAACATGCAATACCCACTGCCTCTGCCTAGAATTCTTTCCCTAACCCGACACCACTGAGCATGCACCTTGCTTTTTCTATCAATGTCTTATTCATCATTTTTGTAACTCCATTCTGCTCAGGCGTATATGGAGTAGTCTTCTGCCTTGCTATACCACACTTCTTAAAGAGTTCTTCATATTCATTCCCGCAGAACTCTCTGCCATTATCTGTCCTCAACACCTTAATTCTTTTCTCTGTTTGATTCTCAACAAGAGCCTTAAACTCTTTAAACCTGTCAAAGACTTCAGATTTCTTCTTGAGGAAATATATCCGAGTATTCCTCTAGAATTCATCTATAAATGAGGCATAGTACACATATTTTCCCAATAATGGAACCGAAACAGGTCCAAACACATCACTGTGAACTAGTTGTAAAATTCCTTCTGCCCTCATTGCACCAGAGGGGAATCTTACCCGATTCTGCTTCCCATATACACAATGTTCACAGAAATCAAAATCCATAGAGCAGTTAGACATACCTACAACCATTCCTTTACCGTGTAGTAGTTCAAGACCCTTCTCTTCGATATGCCCTCGTGTTTGATGCCACAACATAACCTCTTCTCTAGAGATTGTAGGAGTTATTTCTTCTTCAACTCCATTATCAGGAACAATGGAACTATTACACCCATCACTAATAGTGCTTCCTTGCAACTTACACAAAGTTCCAAACCAAACTCCTTTCAATAGCACCATTGCTCCTCGAACCATCCTACAAGTTTCCTTTTAAAATATTGTTTTTACCCCGCATTGTCCATTTTGCTTACATAAATGAAATTTCTTGCCAATCCCGGTATGTGCAAAACACTAGGCAGTATTCTAATCCTTCCATCTATGAGCCTCAACTTGGCTTTTCCTCGACCTATGATTTTGGTTGTCGAGTCATCACCTAGGAAAACATTACCTCCATAATACCTTTCATGTTCACAGAACCACTCCTTGTGGTGAGTCATATGAAAGGATGCACATGAGTCAACCAACCATGCCTCATGATCTGTATGTGTGCTTGAAGAACCCAAGTACACATCCCTTCCTTCTTCCTTGGAGGTCTTTTCTTCTATAGAAGGAGATTCTTTAGATCCGTTCTTTTTCTCAGCTTTGGATCTACACTGCTTCTTGTAGTGCCCTTCTTTTCCACGTCTCCAACATACCTTTACAAACTTTTCGAGAGACTTAGATCTTCCCTTAGACTTAGATCTCCCATCTTTGGACTTAGATCTATTTCTTTCCTGGGAGTGTCCTCTTTCAAATAATGCATTTGTGCTTTGTCCTTCCATGTTCTTTCGTCTCATCTCCTCTGACAACAAGGATGAGACCAATTCATCAAACTTGAAGGTGGTTGTATTACTGCCTATGCCCACAACCAGACTATCCCACGAGTCTGGTAAAGAGCATAGTAAACTAATACACTTATCTTCATCTGAAATTTTAATCTCAGCAGATACTAATTGACTTACCACAATATTGAAAGCGTTCAAATGCTCTGCCACTGAATCTCCATCTCTCATCCTCAAGTTATACAACCTATTTCTCATGAATTGTTTATTTACTAGGGACATAGACTGATACAACATATCCAACTTATCTCATAAATATTTGGTTGTAGCTTCCTATGCACATTTAGTAATACTGAATCTGAGAGACACAGTCAAATTGTGCTCTTCACCTTTCGATCCAACTTTTTCCAGTCATTTGTTGAAGTTCCTGTAGGTGCAGTACCTGGATCCACTGTGATCCACTGATCTCTGTCCACCAATAGATATTCCATCTTGAACTTCCACAACTCAAAAAAAGTCCTATGAAACTTCTCGATCTCCATTTTCAAACTGCTCGCCATTTCTTTCCACCTGAAAAATCAATACCACAGATCTCCCACTGTAACAAGGCTTATCAGAGTCTCGAGCCAAACCATTGACCACAAAGGCATCCCTATGAAGCCAACAAAGATCTGATACCAAATGTATATTTTAACCTTGTACAATTATTTACTACAAACAAATTTTCAGCAAAACAATTGAAAAGATACAATGGCAAATACAAACATTACACATAGATTTTTCCCCTGGAAACCAAGACATAGAAACCCGACATATTTTATATTCATTCACGGTGATACATTGTTTACAATACAATATACATATAGGAGCCAACGACATCCAAAACCCTAACCCAATGACCTGAATTAGTCAACAACCCTAATTCCTTAACCGAAAATAGAAAACCATCGGTAAAAACCATGTGCCGAAAAACCTCCCAACAATGGACACAAAAATCGAGGCAAAAATGCAACATGTTTCCCAAGGCAATTTTTTTTCTCGAAGGCGTTTACCCCTGACCCTCGTGCAGGGGGGCTATTGCCCCTCTGCAACCCTCCCTTAGACTCCCCTGTGCTCGATGCAACATCGCATGCTCTCCCACTAGTCATGCAAAGAATATAACACATACCCAACACTAACAAGTGACGCATCCACCTCAAGCGAAAGCACCACCCCCTTCAAGGTACAAATCAATTTTGATATTCCTATATTTTAAGGTCAAATAGATGTTGATGTCGTAGATAAATGATTAAACTTTCTAGAAGGGTATTTTTCTGTCCACAACTTTTTCGATAGAGAAAAGATTACAATTGCGCTCCTCAAGGTCGTCCCCCATCTCAAATATTGGTGGGAGACTTTCTGTGAGAAAAAGGAAATAAAGGGATCCACATTATTTGTAGTTTCACCCACTTGGGGTTCCTTCGGGGATGTTATTAAGGAACAATGCTACCCTGTTGGAAGTTATGATGACTTGTATACAAGATGGACCACATTGTGTCAGGAAAGAGACCAAACAATGCCAGAGTTCACTAATGTCTTCCATACCTTGCGCATCAAGTTGGGTATCAAATATTCTAAGCGACATTTGGTGCTCAAGTACTGCGGTGGTTTACATAGATACATCCAGAAAAAAATGATTTTTTGGACATCTAATCCTTGGGTGCGTCCTATCGATATGCCATCAAAATCGAGCAGAAGTTGAAACAAAAGCCGCAATAGTTTGGGTCTGGGAGCCCCTCACAACAAAATCAGAGCAAGGGAAGCTCCAACCCAAAAAAAAAAGGACAAAGCAAAGATGGGAAACCTCAGGACAATCAGTCCAAGACACAAGCAAAGAAGGACAATGGGAAGACAAGGAAAGATACAGAAGTGGTGCAACTTTCGTAAGGGTCCCTGGCATAACACTGTTGATTTCCACTCAAAGCAGTCATTGTTGGCTTAGGTAAAAGCCTCTGAATCGGATGCGGGTTCTAACTCTGAATTAGAATAAAAAAAGGGGAGACATATCATTGACGCAGAACCAAGTTCAAATGTTGCTACCACCAAGATCAAGCCCGATGAACCTGATGAGCCAAAGGAAGGCGAACACCTCTTTCATTCATAGATGTGGGTAAAAGGCACTCTATTGCACTTCATCGTTGATATCGATAGCCAAAAGAACCTCATCTTAGCATACTTCATCAAGTGGTAACCCTATTGACAACGTCGTGCCCACAACCCAACACCATCGGATGGCTCCATTAAGGAAGCGATCTTCGCGTTAGCCAACAATGTCACCTATCGTATGGCATCAAGACATTCAAAGATGAGTTATTGTGTGATTTGTCTCCCCTCGAAGTTTGTGATGTTCTTTTGGGCCAAACTTATTTATGTAAATTCCATGTTGTATATGAATCTAGGCCTCGTAGTGTTATTATTACTTTGAACTGGAAATTGTACAGAATACCCGAGGCAGTCCCACCTAGTGTTATTTCCATGATCTCTACCAAGCAATGCAGGAAGGTCATTTCTCAGACCAAGAAGTTTGTCTTCTTCGTGATTCTCTCTCAAAGTGAGCGAAAGGTTGCAGCCACATCCATGGCCTACGTGACTAACCTCTTCACGTAGCAGAAGCAAGTGGATAAGATCGTGGAAGAATACAAAGACTTCTTCTCATCACCTACTAGGGTACCTCTGCACTATCAGGTCAAGCATCCCATCGATCTGACCACTGACACACCGCTACCCAGTGGGCCAGTCTATCACCGCTCTCTGCTAGAAAATGAGGAGATCAAGCATTAGATCCAAGAACTTCTCCACAAGGGGCACATCCTACCCATCTCATCACCTTATGGAATCCCAATTGTGCTGGTGCAGAAGAAAGACAGGACTTGGTTACTTTGCATTGATTACCGGGCCCTGAATAAAATAACAGTCAATAACCGGTACCCGATTCCCCGAATCAATGATCTCCTTGATCAAATCAAGGGGGGGAAATACTTCAATAAGATTGATATGAAGTTTGGCTACCATCAGGTCCCAATAGAATCAACAGATGTATGGAAAACTGTCTTCAAGTCAAAAGAAGGTCTTTTTGAATGGTTGGTCATGCCCTTTGGTTTGACAAATGCCCCAACAAATTTCATGAGAATGATGGACGATATCTTACAGCCTTTCACTAATTCTTTTGTGGTGGTGTATCTGGATGACATCCTTGTCTACAACAAGACTTGGGCATAACACTTGGATCATATTCAATAGGTTCTGCACACTTTGCGATGTCACAAGCTATATGCCAACTTGGAAAAATGCTCCTTTGACATGGACAGGGTCCAGTACCTCGTCTACATTGTTGCACATGGTGCGCATGTTGATCCAACCAAGATCCAATTCATCTGTGACTGGCCAACCCCAACCACACTCACTGAGCTTTGAAGCGTCTTAGGCCTTGCCAATTTCTATCAAAGGTTCGTGTTAGTTCATGGGCCCTCAGCCAAATAACTAGAGGTGGTGGTAAGACAAAAATTGTGTGGGGCCTGTCCCAACAGAAAGCGTTCGATGATATGAAGCAACACTTGTGCTCAGTCCCAGTGCTTTCATTACTTGCCTGCAATAACCTTTTGAGATCGAGACATATGCTTCAGACTATGTTGTGGGCATAGTCATCACTCAACATGACCACCCTGTGGCCTATCATAGTGAGACACTATCATATGTTGTTTGTATGTACCCTACTTACAACAAAGAAATGAACTCCATTGTGCAAGCCTGTCACCATTGGAGGCATTACATTATCGAGAATTAGACATTCATCCACATTGATCATAAGTCGTTGTAGTTCATGCAGACACAAGGCAAACTGCAAAATTACTTCCATCAGAAGTGGTCTAGATATTTACAGCAGTTCCACCTCAACATCAAGTATAAAACTAGAAGTACCAACCGAGTAATTGATTTCCTCAACCGACCTCTCGTTGCGGCTCTCACCATAGTGTTCGATTCTTGCGGCCACGAGACCTCCAGATGGCCCCACCTCTATGAGACAGATCATGACTTCGCAAACACCTACCAGATGTTGGGCACAAACACAACTATCACCAATTTACATCTTCAGGATAGGCTATTGTGCCATCCGAGCCATCTATGTGTTCCATCAAGCGAATGAGCGAAGCTGATTTGAGAAGCCCACTACAGTCGGTTGGCAGGACACTTCTAAGTGTAAAAGATAGTGACAATGTTGCAGTGACATTTCTACTAGTTGAAACTTTGACAGGATGTCAGCAAGTATATCCGGTCCTGCACTGACTACGCTATTTCCAAACTGACCACTAAAAAACAAGGCCTCTACACTCCTCTGCCTACTCCTGACATGCCATGGGAATCCATCTAGATGGACTGCATGTTGGGCCTTTCGTCCACCAAGCGAGGAAATGACTGTGTTTTTGTGGTTGTTGATCGCTTTTCCAAGATGGCGATTATGGCCGCCTGCAAGAAGAGCATCACAACAGAGGCCACTGCCAAGCTCTTCTTTGAACGAGTGTGGGTACACTTTGGGATCCCACAAACCATTATCTGATATCGGGATAGCTGATTCCTCGACACATTCTAGTTGAGCCTCTAGTCACTATTGGAAACTAATCTCACCAAGTCCATTGCCTTCCACCCCTAGACGAATGGCCAAACCGGGGTCTTCAATCGAATGATCGTGCACATATTGGGCATGTACAATTCCAAGCACCGTAGCACTTAGGATGAGATTCTTCCCTATGTTCATCACAACTACAACAGAGCCATACATAGCTCAACTTGCCACAAGGCCTTTCAGTTGGGATTGGGATTTCAACCATTGGGTCCCATGGATGTTGCACTACCCCTTGCGACCACCCAGACAGACTCGTCACATGCTCCAACTGGAGCTAACAAAGCCACCTGGTTCATTGAGTGGATCCAACACATTCACCAATAGGTTCAGGATATATTACAGAAGTCCAATGCTAAGTAAAGGCAACACCATGATAAACACCGGGTGCCACACCAGTTTCAGGTGGGAGACAAAGTTTGGTTGCACTTGTAGAAAGAACGCCTTACATGGCCTCATTAGAAGTTTTGTTCACTCTGTTATGGACCCTACACCATCACAAAGGTTGTGGGTGACAATTATTTTGAGCTCAACCTTTCCCTATTCATCGGCTTGCGCCCAGTATTCAATGTGGACCTCCTTCGACCTTATTTTCCACCATTATTGGACACCTCAGAGATAACAGAACAATTGACACCAAGAGAGATCAACCCTGATTGCATGGAACATGCATCCACTGATCAGATCTTGGAAACACAGGTCAAGGGCACTTGCCAACAGAGGATCCAGCTTTATCGGTTTGTCAAAGCAGGGTAGCTCCTACACCAAGGCAAGTGGCTCACCCGGGGCCAAATTCAGCAAAAATTTCCTCATTTGATGGGGGCACTCAACGCAATGGAGACCATTGCTTCATAAGGGGGGAGGATTTATCCATGAGGATCTCGGTGGCCACCCACCTTGTCCAACTGGCTCAAAACAGTTTTTTGGAAACTTATTATTTTTAGCAGTTTTTCGGTTCCTGAAATTCTGGGGCCATTTTGAGGGCCTAAATGATGTTTTTTTTCGTGATCAAGCACCTCAAAGAAAGACAAAGGCTCTAATTGATCCCCCTAAATGAAGCTCCTCATCAATACCTTTTGAGCGATCTATCTTGCACCCTAAATGGGGATCATATGTAAAAGTTACGACCTCGGGAAGTTGATGTACTAACTTACCCCAACGGGGCCCACATGACTTTTGGAAATTCATCTCCTAGGGTTAGGTTTTTGAATGTCTAGGGTTTTAGCATTGTTGTTTATTGTAAAAAGGCCTTCATAGCCCCATTGTACTCGTCTTCTTGCAAATGAGCGTTGTCGTCACATCTCTTCTCAGAGATAAGCTACCATCATTCTAGCAAGCTTGTTTTTAGTCTACATTTTATAGTTTTTAGCATATTTCTTATTTAATAGAAGCCAAGTTTTACTGTATCTCTGTTATTTTTCACTGTGTCTCTGTGTTAATATTATAAATCTGTGGTTTCATTTCATTCCGCTTATAAATCCGGATCAAATGGAATCTCACCCATTCTCCTACCCATATACCTACCAACTAATGCTTTTGACACCATGTCCACAACCTCATGCATGGGAATATAATCTCCTAAGACTAGTTTAACTAACATCAATTTTTCTTTAATGCATTTATTACATTTATTTTGGGCTTGAATACCCTCCTCCTTAGAACTGTCACTCATGTGCCCACTTCCAACACACTATGACGAACTTTATATAGTGTTAATACCTCTCCTTCTAGAATCTATGTATTTATACCTCCTCTTTATAGATTATGCATTAAAATCCCCTAGAATTGCTTCATTAGGATTATTCACATTCAAGCATTTTGACACCACCACTACAACACTCTCTAATTGAGAAATTAAAGGTGGAAAAATGGTTGTAGCCAATTAATGCTTTACATCCCCCAAATATATACCCAAAATGTCATTTGAAGTAAACACACTTTGGAAAGAAAATGCACCCAAACCAAGTGATCGTATACTCAAACATGAAAACCGTAAAATCCAATCTAGCCTTCTAGAACCAATGTTATTCATATTTGACACTACAAACCTTGCATTGACCATATAAATAAAGGATTGAGATCCCAATATGTTTTTGTGTGGCGTTAATAGGTCATTTTCCCCATACTATGAACCCACTTGACACTCTTCCTCTCCACCCAATCCATCTCTCCTCTCTCCCACCAATATTGCATATGGATCATCATTTGACCTGATCCCTCTAGCAAGAGGCATGACCTTTCCATCTCTCCTCTCTCCCACCAATATTGCATATGGATCATCATTTGACCTTATCCCTCTAACAAGAGGCATGACCTTTGAGGACCTACCCACTTTTGCTTCAAGTTCCATAGTAGTTGGAACATTTGGATAGCTCCCATTCGTAATAGAAGCTTCCAACCCATGCAAGACATTAACACCCTTGCATTGTGCACTTGAAGAGGCCCATGTGCTTTGATTGTCATAAATATCTGGTGTAAAATCCACCTAGTCGAACTCCATTGCCACAAACCCTAATTCTCCTTCCCATATAATGTTTTAGTTGTATATTATACCATTTCATTTAAGTTATATATGAGATGTTGTGTTTAAGTTGTAAATATTTTTATATCAGTTTATTTCGTTAACAATTGTTTTCAACTAAATATAGATAAAAAAATGTCAAGGCTTGTTGCTCTTCGCTAATTCAAGGAGATTATGTTTCTTCGAGTAACAACTGATCACAACATTGGAGGATTTGAAAATTAATGGTATGTTGATATAGTCGAACCATTCAAATTCTACCTAGATTTATATCTTTATGAAGAGGATGGAAGAAGCATTACTTATATTGGCATGGTCATGTCTATATATGTGATTGATGAAAACATATTGCATGTCCAAATGGAGGTAGTTCATAGCAACACTTTTTTTTCTGTTACAAACTGACCTTCTTATTAGTAATTGTAGTCCGGATCTATTAAAAAGTGATCTTATTGACGATGAGATATCTTGTGCAAAACAAGTTTGGGTTTTACCATCATATGATAGATCAAATCGAAGAGAAACCAATAAGGCAAGTGATTTGAAAAACAAATTTTTAATAATTTTTTAAAAAAGTTTGTGACAAAAAAGTCATCTTCTATATTGCATCTAACGAGTATGATGATTAACTTCACAAATAATTATCATGAAAATAGTCTAATATTTCTTAGAAGAGCTTGTATCAAACATTTAGAAAATGATATCACTAAATCAATTTTCAAGTCCTTAAAAGCAAGTCTATGAAAGGTGATGATAGATAAGGACAATAGAAGTTACATAGAATCATAATGCAATCAAAAGGAATAGATCAAATATTTTTTATTCCATGAAAAATGTTTTATCTATTGATATCAACAAATGTTTTCATAACACCTTCAAATTTGAAATATTAGAAAGTGAATGAGGAAGAGATGGCAAATCTTGTTTAATCCCTTGTCACAAACTTTACAACAACACTCAAAGGGGCTCTGCTAATGCCTTTTGACCATGCGAGCAAATATCCTTACGAACCTGGTCACGAAGATGAAGTTAAAATGCACACCTTGCATTTCTATATCTTGGATGGGTAACATACTATTTTTGCTCATAAAAAAATACTTGAAAATGAAAAGTATGAATTGATTCATTCGATATTTTGTTACCATCAATCTCATTTGCTTAATGTTGGTGTTCTGCATAGACCAAGTTAGAAGGAATATGTTGACACTCCCCTCATTGATCAAGTCAAAAAAGCAAAGGAGAAATGGATATATAGTAATAGGCCAAGTCGCCCAAGGAAGGGACACATTGGCTTAGAGGAGTGGCTGGTATAAATCTTATTTTTTAGAACCATTCTCTACCATTCTCTAATTTTATGTATAATTTTCATTTGTTTCTTACTTTTCATATGTATTGTTTTGTAATTTACAAAATTAATGTATGGATGTTTTTGATGTTGCGAGTAAGGATATCCTGAAAGATAAGATGACTCTTGTCTTGATATTATATGATTTATGGAACAAATGGTGGACAATGTTTGAAATTTATAACAATCATTTGTTTTACATGCTTACCTCAGAGCATCAAACAACATGAATTCATTCTAAATAAAACAAAACAATATGGCTTTAATTTTTTTAGACCATTGTGTGATGTGGATGAAGTAAAAATGTACACTGTAGCAGATAAAATATTGGATGGATTTGTTTGGATAAGTACAATGGTCGACAATAATGTTCATGTGGAAAATTTATTACAATATTTCATGTGGGTCAAAGATGAAATAACTACTAGAGAAATGGGTTGTGAGTAATTCAAAGTTTAGGATAATGATTTCTACACTTCTTAACAAGTCTCTAATAAAAATGTGGTTGAAATCTACAAAATTGCTTGAAATCATTTTATACAAGTATGCACTATTCTACGCATGGAGAAGCAAGCAAAATCTCAGAGGAAGAGGAGCCTAAATTGGCTAATGTCGTTGTAAGCATATTGGACATCTATACTAAGTGAAAGGAGATTAGTGTGATAGTGGAATTTGAGAAAAATGGCTCATGTTTTCTTTTTGTCATCGTTGTTATCCATAATTATTGCACAACACATTGATTGACATTAGCTTTCTTCAACCTCTCTTCTGCGAGCTTGTTATTGTTGATATGAGTAACTGTGTTTATGTGTGAATGTAAACTGATGCCTTGAAATTATTATTTTTCCTTTGTTAAAATGTAGAAAATTGCACCTACATTTTCCTAATTGATTTCAACAAATCATATTTGGTCAATAAAGACTTCTCTCAATTCTCCAAGATAGCAAAGAGAAGTGCAACAAAGTATCCATTCATTGACATTTTTAGGGATTATTCAAAATATTCCTACACAGTGTTCTCTATTATATAATGTTGGAGAATTGGAGTGGAAGGGGAGACTACCTCTATTGTTCATATGGACTCTAGATTGACAAGATTAAAATCTATCACTTTTGGATATATCAATGTTTAGAGATTTGAGTTTGGCTTCGAGAAAACATGTGTTTGTAAAAGAAAGGATAGAAAAGTTACTGGATCACATAGTTGACACATTTACCTCACCTGAAGGAACGGTTCTTTCATTATATGCTAGATGTGGATTTATTCATTAAGTGAACAAGTTAGGGAATAAACAATTAATTTCAATCATGGAGACCATTCATTGGTAACTATATGAAAAGATTTGATAAAAAATCACTAGTTGATCAACACAAATATATTTTCTATTGATGCTTTTTAATATATTATTCAATTAGGTCTTTTCTTTTAGTTGTAAATGTTGATGATAACGACTCACAATATTTTTCTAGTAAGTATGGAAAAATTGATCAAGATAATGAGGGTGTTGGAGATTCTACTAAGAATCACAATTCGAATTCAGATGACCAAGCTAAAAGTGGTGAAGGACAAAAATAAGGTAATTTTATATGTTTGAATCAATTCTTCAAAGATTAAAGATTATAAAGTTCTCTTAATGACTATAAATAAAAAAATGCATACCTTTATTGTTCTATAGGACATGGTCATGCAAGCGAGAAGCCTTCAGAAAATGATACAAAACAACAAAAAATTAGATAGTTTCATGCCAGGACATTTAAACAAAGAAATAGTATAATCAAGAATGGAAGTCGAAGTAGGACCCATTAGCTGCAGTGTAGTTGACCACCAATCTATGCTTAACAAATCATTGACAGGTTAAGAACATAATGATTCTTTGTAAGACATTTGAAATTTGTAGAAAAATGTATTATGTAATATATGACAACACGCTTTCTTTGTGCAGATTCACATAAGAATGTGTTGTTGATAATAGATTTGTAAGATTTTTTATTTAGCCATAAAGCCTTCCAAAAGAGAAAAAAAATATATTTGAAAGTGTTTCCCAAGACATCGATTTTAAATACAAGTTAAAATTGTATCAATGATGACCACATGTATTATATTTCATGGAATTATGTGTTAACAATTTCCAAGTTGGAATTTGGTCAAACAAAGGTGGAAGTGATGGGAAGGCTTTATTTAGGAAATTTCTTGGATCGAAGAAAAACATTCTTGAGAAGCAAATTAGTTTTTGTTTTTGTTTGATGATAAATGTACTAAATATAATGAAGGTAAATATGTCAAAAACTTGCAGACATTGTGGGATGAATTTTCTAACAACAACTCAACAATGGTTGTGTTGGAGGGGGGTGAAGTACAAGGGAATCCATTTGAAAATTCCATTGTGGAGAAGACTTGTAATATATCCTATTAAGATGAAAATAATATTATAGTTGGAATATGGTAGCATCTCATTAAAATAAATCCAACATATGATGTTAGAACCTTTAATCCAACATACGATGTTAGAACCTTTATTTTCTCTTTTAGGTTTGAAAGAAATTGTTGGAACATGTGGTTCATTTGCAACCTCACCTTGTCGGATTGATTGGGTCGACGTTTGACTAAAACCTCGATTGCCATGTCCACTTATGGATTCTCGATCCACGTTTTATGGATAGGTGCAACCGCCTTCACCCGAGTTTGTTGAGTTTGGTCAATGGCCAAACCAATTTATAGATTATCATTTTGATCGTTCTATCATCTGATTATCATATCAGATTGTCCTATCATCTCGGGAGATTCATTCTCGCTCCTTGAGTGACTTGTGCTTCAGTGCTATGGTGTCTTTAGACACCACCATTGTCTCTCAGATCTGTTGTACTTTGCATTCAATCCCTATCCCAACATGGCATCAGAGCGAGGTTTCTTGATCTCGAGATCACAAAAGGAAGACTCGAATGAGACAATGTTGAAGTCATTTTCTAAATTTGTTCTCTTCGAATGAAGAACTTCCCACTTCTTTGTTTGGGTTATCGAGAATTTGCAGATATTGATATCAATGAAGTTCTGTCGTGTTTTCTTTGCTAGAGATGGCTAGGGTTTCTTGATTTCCATCACATGTTGGTTAAGGCTCACTTTTCCTGACTATAGTACATTTACACATCGAGGGATCTATTCTCAACTAGTGTGCGCTACTTGTTGACATTGAATAGTTATACATGTTGGTTGTGAAGCCTGATTATCTTCTTGATTCAAAGGTCTTTTACTTTCAGCCGTGTTTATACCCCATGAAGTATTTACACCCCAAAAGTATGTACACTCTTCCACGCGGGGGAGTGCAGAGGGGGGGTACCCCCTCTGCGGGGTTCGAGGGGGCTATCCCCCCGGTTGGGGGTCTGGGGGAAAGCGGGGGTTTGGGGGCGAAGCCCCCGAAGCAAAAATTGCCTTGTAAATGTATATTGTAATTTCATTGTAAATCT